>JADLZL010007724.1:0-113482 GCA_015844335.1 Chrysopogon serrulatus | reverse complement strand
GAACTATAATTTGTTTTGTGATGACATCTAAAATATAAGCAAATGTTGGCAATAATATGACAATGTATACTTAAGATCAGATCAAATTAAAATACGCCCATGATAGTTTTTTTCTCGTGTTACTCATACACATATCATATGTATAATTTTTAGAATATCCAGATGTTAGTACACTTAAATAAAGTTTCACCTAATTTTTTCAAAGGCACAGATAAATTTTATGGTGTTAACATAGTGTCATGTCTTATGGAGCTAGCAAAGCAATCATCTTGCATAGATTGGCTATTTGAGAGATTGTAAGTATTTAATGCTTGCATAGTTACATTGCATATATAACTTGTTATGCACTATGTCTTGCATGGATTGGGAAGAGGAGATTTGGGAAAATAAATCTCTGACTTCTCACTCACGACGTGCTGGAAGAAGCCTTTTTTTCCTAGTACCATGTGTTTCCACCGAGCAAGAAAGCTCCTAAGGGTATGTCGGTTCGAGACCACACCGTGCCATGACGTAGTTGAGGTGAGGTGTGGCGGCGCCGCAATGTATATGCAAAGAATTTCTACACCAAACTCTCTATGGCGGCATATCATTCTAGCGCTCTATGTTGCCTTCACCCAAGCATGAACCAAATGATAACTTTTGATGCGTGGTGTGCCACAGCGTAGCGAGGCAAGCTGCAACAACAATCCAAACACACCCTACTAAATCTCTCTCCTAACTTTTTTTCATGATGTGGACCCTTTTTCAACGGTTGAAACACAATTACTATATATTTGCTCTTATGTAAATCGCGTATAGTAGCTAGCTAGTTACTTAGACATTTCTACTAGCCTTTCCCACCAAATGGGTTAGAGCCGCCAAGTGGTGAGGGCTTTACCACCGCCAGTGTTAGTGTTTGTATACTAGGGGCCATTACTCAACGTTCTAAATTTATATTGTCTTTTGCTATCTACAAATGTTATATAATAATGTGGAAGTACATACATTTGCATAGAGTAAATATCGTGAGAAAAAGAAAAATAAAAGTACATACATTTGCATATGTAATAGAGTTTATGTGCATACGCTCATATAGGTGAGTGTGCGACGTTATAAGCGCCTATGTTGTAATTGTGTAATTTTTTAAAAAAACTATATATGTCTTATCATTAGTGTAAAAGCTGATGCCCCGACTTTTTGTATTTATGGAGTGTATTCTTTCATAATTTTTATTTGGACTTTTTGATTTAGACCGTCTACGTATAATTTTTTATTATCCTGTTCAGAGATATGTAACGGTAAAATTCAGTCTACCATCGATCAGATTTGGAAAATCAGATGGCTATAATTTTTTTTCTAGATGTTCGGTGTGCGTAAATTTTAGCTACAAATATAGTAGTAACTGTATAAATGTTCATATACGATGAAAAGACAGAATATATATCCATTACGATGAGAAGACTTTACTATTTTTTTTTTCTGAAACATCATGAGAATAGTTAGCCGAAGCGAACCATGCGAGCACGTTCCGGCTGGCTACCGGTCATCAGTCGGTGGCGTCAGCTGGACAGCAGCTGGTAGCTGGTACGTGTGGGCTGACATGTGGGCCGCATACCATAAACACAATCGGTAGCCTGAGGCCCGGCCGGGCCCTCCCCCGCCCGACCGCCCGAGCTTAAACCCGGACCAAGCAACCAGGCCGCACCGCCCCTTCCCTCTCCGATCCGGATCTCCCCCACCCGCTCCGGCGAGCCATGCCGTCGCCTCCACGCGACCGACTACGTCCCACATATCTATCTATCTATCTATCCGGCTTCCCCGCCGCGCGCACCAAGGCTGCGTTCGCCATATTACCTGGCGTTTAAGCTTATCTGCTCCCGAGCCCAGGAAACCCTAGTCGCCGCCGCCCATGGACATAGAGACCGACGGGCGATTCGGCAACAAGCGAGTGCACAATCACCTCGGCCCGGGCTCCTTCCGGCGGCGCCCCGTCATCTACCAACGGGAAGGTCTGCAACTACTGGCGCGCCGGGCGGTGCACCCGCTTCCCGTGCCCCCCTCCCTCCACAGCGAGCTCCCCCCGAGGCTGCACCGCCAAGCGCGCCGCACTGGGCCCGGGGGGAACGTCTGAAACCCCAACACCGGAGGGCGAGGCGGCAGCGGTCACAATAGATGGGGAAGGGCCCGGAGGCGCAGCGGGATTGGTGAGCCACAGGCCGCCTGACAGGCCCTGCAAGTTCTTTCTCGCCGGTACCGAATGCAGCTATGGCGAGAGGTGTCGTTATCCGCATAGCTACTGCATAAGCGATAGTATCACGATGCTTACCCCGCTCAAGGGCCATGAGAAGGTGAAGTTTGATCTCTGCCAATTTGCCTGCCTGGTAAAAATTAGGAAGTTTTCTAACTGAGATGCATTGATGCCTTTCAGGGTGTTACGGGCATTGCATTGCCCGCTGGGTCAGACAAGCTGTATTCGGCAAGGATGGAACTGTTCGCATGTGGATTGCCAAACTGGCCAGGTAGCTGAGATGCTGTTAGATCGAATCTTCGAGTTTTTGTATGTTCCTCCTTATGACAAAAATTCAGTACTTTGCTATTGGTGGTCTGTTAGTGTGCCGGTGTCATCACTATGGGTCGTGAGGTTGGGTGTATGATCATTGAAGGTCCGTGGTTATTTGTTGGAATACCTGATGCAGTGAAGGTACGTAATACTTCAAATTTATGCATTGCTCACACGTTTCCAGAAGTTGGAGGCAACTTAGCACTAGCTCATCAATGTGATAGGCTCAAGGCATGACTCTCCCACCTGTCATCTAATTGGACACTAGGCACGCTGCTACTCCCTTTTAGCTCTTTTTCAAATTCTGATGAAATTTTATCACCATTGGTGTCCTGCGCATTAATAAAGTCTTTTCCTTCAGGTTTGGAATATGCAAACAGCAGCCCGAATGAGCCTTAGTGGACCAACTGGGCAAGTCTATGCACTCACCCGTTACCAGTGAGTTACTCTTTGCTGCAACACAAGTAAGCTCCTGTATTTTGGGTTTGTGTTTGTATTGTCTTGAAACTTCAAATTCTTCATTTATTCGATTCTCTTTTTGTTGTGCTTGGTGCAGGGCGGGAGGATTTTATATGGAATTTAGTGCCGCAACTAACTGTTTTTGAGCCAGCTGCTTCTCTTGATGGCCATAAGCTTGCTGTTGTTTCATTGATAGTAGGAGGCATGAGGCTTTATTCTGCTTCGATGGATAAAAACTATCAGAGTATACAAAAGCTTGTTCCTCGCACTCCTGCTCAGTCTTAAGATAGATTCAATTTATGAAGAAGTATATGTTATGTTATGAGATTTTAAATTCTTGTTGATGTTATGCCAACCTTCAACCATATTGCTTTTTTTTTTTATCATTTTGCTTTTTTTTTTATCATTTATGTACTCTGTATGTTTTATGGTGCATTGCATGCTCAATTAATCCCTGCTTAACATAGTTATAGGTTTCTCAGCCAGGATGTTTCTATTTCAGTTCTATTTAACAGTCTTGTATGATTATCTCTTGAATGTACGCTTAGTATTTCAATCAGCATAATTCAGGAAAATATTGAAACTTAATGCTGGTGCAAATCTGGTCCTGATTAGCAACCTCATTAGTCTTGTTATGTAGGTGGTACAGGCATGCATCATATAGTGTGTCTGCTTTCTGCAGTTGACAATCCCTTTGATTCCGAGTTTGCATGTGGACGTTTTGTGTTGATATTTTGGTTTGCAGAACATTTTTGGAGCTAGTGTTTGAAAAGTGAAAATTAAAGAAATGCCCTATAGTACTGGATAATATGATAGCCAAAGGTTACCTCTACGTTGCTGGGTCTGTGTGCTAGTGGATAAGAAGATATGTAATCATGGTGCATCTGAAAGTTGAATTTATTCCCCAGTGCAATCAATTCTTGTTAGTCCAGCGTTTTGGTGTCTTTGTTCTTTTGGAGAAAATGGGATGTCACTTGTGTTGTAATGTGCCTGAATTGTCCAGTTGAATTCATTGTTTGTGATAGCTCTCAGTGTTATTTTATCACATTTTACATTTTTCAATCAAGACAACAGAAATATCCCTTGTCTGTCTTGTTAAGTCTCATTACTAAATAATAATGACAAAGGTGTGAATTTCAGGTATAGATTTGGCAACATTGCAGTGCATACAGACTCTTTCTGATCATACAGATGTCGTTATGTCTGTGCTGTGCTGGGATCAATTTCTATTATCTTGCTCTTTGGATCAAACAATAAAAGTTAGTCCCCGTCTTCCCCATCATTTTGTTGAGTAATTTCATAAATATATATATATATCTATCCATATTAGTCAATTCTCTTGTCAAAGCTATTCATGATTCTAATATTTATTTTGGCACAGGTTTGGGCAGCTACCGAGAGTGGAAACTTAGAAGCAAATATATACGCACAAAAGAGGATCAGGTACAAGATGGTACACGTACAGTCTGAATTGTAGATGTCTGTTGTGCTATTATATTCTGTATTGTGGCTCACTTTTCCAGTTAAAACTTCGGGGCTAATTTGGCTACACCCGTTCCCCAGATTTTTATTTTTATTTTTTTGTTTTGGGGGGGGTGGGTGGGGGGGGAGCATGTTCCATATTGTTTTGAAAACATGTAAACCATCATAAAAGATCAAAATTCCTTTCGTGCCACTAAAAAGTTCTGTAGTTCCCTGTAAGTTTCTCAATTATGATGGGAAATGACAAATTGGCCTTGTTCGTTCTGCACCGAACAAGCAAGGGAGGGAAGCTAGGTCGCTCTACTCTGGCCAAGCCTCCGCCCGACGGCCGCCACTGCGCCTGTGTCACAACATTGCATCCCTGGCACATCAAAGTGCTACCGGCGTGCTACGTGGAGGCGGGCTAGGGAAGGGCAAGGGGCGTGTCTCGGCAGCAGGCGTTGACGCTGCGGGATGCCGTGGGTTGGGGCTTGCAGCGACAATGTGGCAGCAAAGGACGACGGCAGCGAGACCTGCCTCTCAACCACTAGGGCAGAGTCGAGGTCTAACTCCGCGCCTGGCACTCAGCATAAGCGAGGCTGTCCTTGTCGCGGCTCACGTTGATTTGGTAGTCAAGAGGCCAAAAGGGAAGGAGAGCACACATTAGGTGTCGGACTCTTGGACCTCCGCGGCTGCACAACGCGGGCACGAAAGCGGGCACGGTTTGACGGAGGCCTCGCGGCTTTATGCATGGCAGAACTTCGAGACAGGCGGCACCACAGCAAGGAACGCCGCCTCCGACGCACAGTGGCGGAGTGGTCTATAATGTCTGGTGACTAACGTGTGAGTTGCTGAGGTGAAGGGCGTGAGACATGGCAGGATGGCAGGATGTGTGCGGTGCAAGCCCGAGGCGGAGCGCGTGGAGCTGGCGGCACACCAACCGCTAGCTTAGCTCAGCGCCTCAGCAGGCCTGCATCAACATGCGGTCCCGTTGTTCTATCCTGTACAGCTGTGTTCCATTGACCTTGAGGCCTGTATGGTGAATGAGAAAAAGAAGAGCTGAGTAGAGAAGGGCAACATAGACATTGTGGACTCCCTTTAGCTTCTGTTTCAGCAAATTAGATGACATTTGATATACTGGGAACACAAAATCTAAAACAATGGCATAATAAGCATGCCAATAAACTTGTTTTCTGGCAGATATAGGATTTCAGTCTTTTTTTTAATGGCACATAAGGAATTGTCTTGTTTTTTTTAGTGTTAACCATTCAGGTGTATTTATTGCCTTATGTAAGTTATGTTGAAACTTAAGCAATCCAAGAACTAGACTAACGGTTTGGTCGTGTCAATATATAATGATTTAGTTTTTACCAGTAATGTATGTGCATTATTTAGCTAACATCTATGCTAGTACATGTCACAAAGTAACTGGAGACTTGAACAAAAAAAAGCCTAACCTAGCTGATTTCCATCTCTTGATGGTAGGCAGTCGTGTGGAATGATAGGAGGTTTGGGCCTTACGTGCCCAGACATGCTTGGAAATACCTCTGGAATAAAAATAATACGACCGTTAGAAGCAGGTCCCCAGGTTGGCGAGGCATGGTCAGCAGGCTCGGGATCACACCTGTTTCCTTGCATCAGGTGTTTTTTCCTCACAGCTTGGGCTAACCTTTGCCCAAGTGGGAGAGCCAAATCGGCTCACCTGGCTCAAATTAGGATTTTCTTGGGAGCACCAGCAAAGCTTGCCCCCTTTAAATGCCTTAATCTTCTTAGGGATAGTCGAGAATAGTATTTTGAATTCTTAAACACCAACAGCCTCTAACTTGTTTAAGAATTCCCTAACTAACCTTTAGCTACTGGCGGCACTGTAAACCAAGAACAGTTGCTATTTATGTATTCTTTTTTCTGAACTTTTGAATTGAGAACTAGTACTTCTTCCTGTACTCATTAGTCATTACTGCCCATGAGAGTCGTTCATTTTGTCAGCAGTTTAGCATTTTCTTTTCATTATTAAACAGGGTTCATGATTGTTGCCAATTTTATTCTATAACATGCAATTTTTTTATTACCCTTTCTTATGTTTTTGACGGTTATGCTAATGGTTCTCTTCTGCCTTTAGGGTGCGCTTGCCCTCAGTGGTATGCCTGATGCACAGTCAAAACCTGTGCTACTGTGTTCATTAAATGACAACACTGTCCGCCTATATGATTTGCCATCGTAAGCAAGCTGCAATATCATTATATTTTTCATGTATTTTATTATGATGTTCAGGAGTGACTCTTGCTTGTTGTATAGGTTCAATGATAGAGGCAGACTATTCTCCAAACAAGAAATTAGGGCAATACAAATGGGTCCTGGTGGTTTATTTTTTACGGGATGGAACTGGTGAGCTGAAGGTTTGGCAGTGGATAGATGGAGCCCAAACCTAATGAACATAGTGTGCTAGGATTAGTTTCTCTCATGTATTTTATGAGGGAGTTCTTACAAATACGCACAATGAGTTGAGGCTGTGGTTGGTGGCCAGTTCTTTTTGTAATATGCCCCACATTTGTCGCGAAGGATATGAGATTCAGTCGATCTGTCTGGCAGTAAAGCGAGAAGAAGAGTGTTATGGACTGTAGTTTTGTCCTGGAATGAATTTCAAGACAGGGAGAATAATTGGTTGTAATATGTAAGGCACTGGAACCAGCAAGTCTGACGACTGCTTGGAGGTGCTGACAGTTTCAAAAGGATGTGCTAATATAAAGGGTTTTTGTTGTTCGGCTGCATGCCTGCATTTGCAAACGAGGAGCCATCTTTTCACAGCAGCACCATTTTTCATTGTTTGAGGACTATGGCTCTCCTTTTGGAACTGTTGAATGATCATGTTTTTTCAAGTAGATCAGCCTCAGTCATGTAACCTCAGTCATTTGGCTTGGTGTGGCAGCAAGAGCAGCGAAGTATTTGGAAGCTCCACACAACTTATGCCAATATTTATTTATATTTTGGAAGATCCACACAGAACTTATGCCGGTATTTATCTATATTTGTGCTTGGATAGCTTCCAGGCTCTGTTACTACTAGAAAGTACGCGCGGCGTTGCCGCGCGAGAGCCTGTTTTGGCCAACACGTGATGCATGGATTAACTATTTTAAATATATTTTTAGAATATAAAACAATATTTATATTTTTAAATATGTTTATGGTACAAATTTGTGGTACGATGAGCTTGATGATGCTTTTACTGTAGAAATTACATAATAGATGCTTATCCATCTTTGAGGTGAGCTGTTATAGTTTTGCAAGAGCTTCATTAGGTTATCTTTGTAGCACTTTAGGAAATGTAAATCCGAGAGGTTTTTGTGCAATGCATTTATATCTAATATTCTACAAAAGGAAAGAACGAAGTGAGCTTTGAATGGATGAAATGTTATCGGCCTGGTGATTTGGTCTTTTGTTTAATTGTAAGCGCATGGGTAAACTTTATGCATCTCCAGTAATAAGATGAATGATGCAGTATATCAATGTCTAAAAATGTAGTTATGGATAACACGTTCTACGCGGTGCAAGATGTCAGGTGTTCTCCATTGGAGATTAGTAACAAAGTTACAAAAAAAAAATATGTGACATTATGTGTTTAGGTGTAGTGCTAGTTGTGTAGAGTTCAACAAACTTGGTTTGGTATTTTTCTGATTTTTATTTGATTTGTTATGATTTTTACAATATTTTAGCCGGTTTAGATAAATAACAAATTCGCTGGAAAATAGAAAAGGCCATCGGGCCCAATTTAGCCCACCGAGGCCCAGGTCCGACCGGGGAGGCAGCCCGCGGCCCATGAACGGGGACTGGGAGGTTGGCTGTCTGGGTTGCGGGTTAAAATCTGTAAAGTACGAGGGCTTGTCCGAAAAAAAAACTGAGAGATGCATTCGGACTGCGGGTTGATTCTAGAAAAATACGAGGTCTTTTTTGAAAAACGGCCTGAACTCGCCTGATCTCGGCCGTCCGGCCGCCCGATCCGACGGCCGATGATTGCAGGTGACGTGGCCTTATCTCCGGCCAAATCCTGTCCGCGCGGTTCGTCTTGTAAAGATACTTTCTACTTCTAGGTGAATCAAGAGAAAATAAATGTAGTCAATTGGAACTTCGTAGTACGTGGTCCTGTGACGTGTTTCCATGCGCCGTTGAATCAGAAACAGGTGCGACGGTTAAATCTGAATGCTATTCTTTCCCCAGTTCATTTTTATTCTTATAATTGTTTTGATGTCATCATTATTTGCTTCACTTGAATATTCCATTCCATGATCCGTTGCGGCGCAAAAAGTTGGGTTGGAGCCTTTTTTTTTTTTTTTTTTTTTTGATTGCCTGAGCCATGCTGGTCATGTGAGTGTGACTCGTGTTGCCTTTATATGGCTGTTGCTGGTACCATTGTTTGGATAACTCGGTCCCGAAAAGCTTTTAACTTCTACCATACGTCTTACCAAACTTTCTAAAGTTTGACTAATTTTATAAAAAAATACCAATGTCTATGATATAAAATAAGTATCTTATAAAAATATGTTATATAATAAATTTAATGGTATTAATTTAATATTATAAATCTTAATATTTTTTTCTAGAAGTTTAGTTAAAGTTTAAAAATTTTAACTTAAAACAACTTTAGAAGTTAAAACTTTCGTAGACGGAGGGAGTAATATAATACATTGATCTTATCAGCCGATCAACAAGAACTTCGGATCAAAAGTATTGTGATCACAGAACATCTCTTCATACGATTCATGCACCAAACCAGGGCATTCTATTGGGCCACGTCGCCTACTTTGCCCTCAAACGTCGGATCTCAAACGAACGGCCCAAACGCTTCAACGTGGCTTCTATAGAAGTCCGTCCGGTTTCGTGACCTTCATGAAGCCCTCCGAAGTTTCGGCCCGACCAGAAAGCATTTTTCTATCCCGTTCCCTCCTCTCTTCCCTTTGCTGTTTCTTCCTCAAGCTCTCGCCGCCTCCTCACCGGCTACCGCCGCCGCCAAAACCGCGAGTCTGTAGCAGCCGGCGCCCATGACCACATGGGCACGAGCCGCCTCCGCTCGAGCCGAGGCGCGACATAGGTGCGCGCGGACCCAGGGCAAGCTCCAACGCCACCGCATTGCCGCCGGCCGCCCTTCCACTGGCACTGACCGGAATCGTCGGTGTCGAGCGCGTGATCTGCTCTGCTCCCATGGGGAAGAAGGGGAACCTTGTTCCCCTGCTTAAAACGCCTCTGGCCAGCACGCGGCTCCGTGCATCTCGCGGACAGAGCACGACACGGCGGAGTGAGAAGCGCACAGAAACATGGGGATGGCAGGAAATGGAGATGACCTGCTGCTACTGTAGCCCTACTGAGCATTGAGCATTGGTGAGCGAAGAAGGCAGCAGAAACATTGATGAAACGAGTTTCCTCCTTTCGCTGGATAGAAGAGGATGATCTGTTGCTCATCCTTGCTAGATGGATAAGTGACAGGGAGCTACTGATGCTCCCCATCTTCATTAGATGCTCTCACTTTTTTTTTTTTGATGAACTTTACTGCAGACAAAAAATAAATCCAGAATGTGGATAATTTGATCCAATAAATTTGATTACTGGGAATAATATGTACGTATCTGCGATTTGCAATAAATAAATACTTATCCTATTGCACTCGGTAAAATAATTCGTACAAAGAAATGGTCCATTAGCGCTGCAAGTAGCCCCCCCCATACACTGGCCACACGCGGCAACGCTGCGAGTATTTCTAGTGTGATCGAAAGCAGCACTGCACAAGACCATGAGTCATGACGAATTCTACAGTGGCCCCGCGATCTGCGCTGCTCGGAAAGGTTGGAAAAGGAACATCACAGATCGATGATACCACGCGACCCAACGGTAACGATTGATAGGAAGCGTCTTCTCCATCGAAGGGCACTCTGACGCGGACCTTGGACGAGACGCCCTGATGCAGATTGATGTGCAGCGTCGATGGGATCCTGAATAGCAACACAAGAGACCGTATCAACCTTTTCATGCTGAAGCCGTGTTTTTTCTCAACGCTAACCTGTATAGGCAGCTGGCCATCTATTTATTTTAGCTATTATTTGAGCTGAACGAAAATTTAAATGAGCTAAATAGCTAATTAAATTAGATATATACGGCTAATTCAATGAAAATAGTGTAGCACCGATTAACGTTTACCGTTTACCTGGTGTTTAGATAGACTGAACGTGACCGACCATCTATTTTTGGTGAACAAGCACAGATGAACGTTGAGACGATCGATGCTGCCATAGTGCCATTAGCACGAGCAAACTAGAGAAAGACGTTTGCATCGGGATTCTGAGCTGATGTGTGGTTGGAACGATCGAGCTGACGAGTGTGCTGCATGATTCTTCCGGCAGTTTCGCCATCCACGATGACGAAGACCTTCTGAAAGAATCAAAGAAAGAGATACTACAGTGGAAAGCGAGCAGTGAGGTTCGCAAAAACGGAAAGTGAGGAGCGAATATCCTTGGTACATCCCTTGCAGTCCTGTAGTATGCTAGCGCTTGTACTGTGCTGCTAATATTAGGAGCCATCCGTTTAGGTTAGGCTTGGCCAGTATTTGCCCCATGTGCAACGATACGACGAGAACACTACTACGTGGCAATTCTCAAAGTCATCCCGACAGTAGCGTCCTGTAGAAAAGAAGACAACATGATGGGGAATTTTTTTTTTGGTTTATTCTTCGTTCACTGGGCATTTTCTACTTTTTTACAACAACAACAACCGGCAGCTGCTTGTGTTCTTGTCGCAAGTTGCGAGCTTTCTTGGGGCATTTGAGACCAGTGGTATACCTGAAAATTTTATCAGGGCGAGGTACATGTGCCCGTTTGGAATCTCAAACATGGGTAGGATATAGTTTTATGGACAGAACAAGTATTTTATTTGCTTGAATAACGTAAAATTTTGGCAGTATTTTGTTAAGTTATTTGGCAGTCATGGCATAAAGATGTGCTAGACAAAGAACAAAATCGCTGCTCGGCGTCCAGCACAGTGGTCAGGACAAATATTTGTCTTCTCCGGGACAAGTAGTGACAAAGAACAAAATCGAGGCACCATATATCTCCCAGTCAGCCCTTTGAACACGTGAGCACACAAAAATATCTCTGTAGACACATTCGCGCAAGCCTGGCCAGTAAATTGTGCGATTGGTGAAGATATTATAGACGTCTCATGGTCGATTGACATGTCGTTTGCAATTGAAAGTATAGTTAGCTAAAATGCAATTATAGAGGATATGCTTAGTCAGTAGTACAAATTAGGAGCTTGATTAGTTAGCTATTCAAATTTGCCACGTTAAGGATTTAGTAGGCCATAATTGTAGCTAATATTTAGTTGGCTAATAAAATTTATTAACTTCTCACATTAGGTTTGCCAAATCTTTGACATCTTTTTTGCTCAATTTTTGGTTTGTCAAATCTTTGCATGACAAATATTGGTAGCCAACCAATCGACTCTTTATATCGCAAACATAAAAATTACTAGGTATCATTATAAAATCGTGCTTCTATGCTCTAACACAACAACAATTATAATCTACACATAAAAATCAAAGTACGGTATTTCTTTGGTCTGCTATCTCTCATCCATCCGTTTATCTGTCTCCCCACTCCTCTTCTTTTCGTCTTTTAGCTTGTCATGTCTTGCTCCCACCCTTTCAAGGATGGCATACATAGACCCATGGTAAGAGTACGAGGGGGCCCACTGCTATTTTGTTGTTCTTCACTCACACCTTTTTTATTTTCATGGGTGGCTAATGTAGATCCGCAGCAAGAGTCCGAGGCCTGGTAGAGGTGCTTTCACGAATAGCTAGACCAATGCTGGGAGTTCGATGCCTAGCAGAGATAGAAGAGCTCGAGGCCTGGCAGAGGAGTTCGATGACCCATGACAGGAGTATTCTCTTCCAAAAAGGCGTTCAGTTTAGAGGTGCAAAAACTTTGCTACATATAGTCTAGTCAACTCAATCTGAGGGCTTGTGTGTGTGTCCCTAACTCGGCATGGCTTGATGTGCGTGTGGGCATGTCATCTGCCTTCCACCTTTCTAAACCTTACAACAGGTGCACACAGTAGTCATGCGGAGTGAATCCCTGATCATTTTTCATGCAGGGCCAATCCTTAGATTTCGGTAACTAGAAAGAAATCAGAAGGAAGCCTATGTGTACCATTAGACTTCAAAAGCAAATGTAAATGAATTGGCTGAAATGAATTGATTGATGAAAAATAGGGGATTATATGGAATCAGTTTTGATATAAATGTAGGTTCTCACGGGGACACTCAAATCTATGTCGATATTCCCTTCGTCCTATAAAGAGATCGTATCATTTTTGTTTTTCGAGAAGTCAAATAATTTCAACTTTGACCAAATATATTAGTCCATAACTAGTATCATTGGATGAATCACAGAATGTATTGAGTAATACAAATGTTGCTATATTTTTTTTATAAATCTAGTTATTAAACTTAAAAAAATTATTTACATGAACCTAATAATGCCACTTTTTTACGGAGGGAGAACTTACGAATGTTGTATTTTTTTTTTTTATGTGCTAGACACACTGTACCTAGTAACTAACATCGTGTCTGCTACCGTATTAGTTTATCTCCTCAAGCATGACCTTGATCTTCACGTGGAAATTTCGAGATACCACAGGAATCCTTGTCATAGTATTAAAGCAACACTACATGTTTAGTCAAAAAGAAAAAAGCAACACTACATGGTGCCGAGCGATTTCAACTAACATGTGCACGAAAGAATGTTGGTTGTTCTGAAACTTTACATTAATACAAAGTGGAGCTGCGAAGCATATGATTGTATTAAAGGTAAATGCAGTTAACACTTTACAGTTCCATTTGGCCGATGGAGATCATACACAGGGATTACACGTGGCGCAAATGCACTATACCGTACAGGTATAGTCGTACAGATTTCAAATGCCAGCTAGCGAAGCAGGTACTGTAGCATGTTCGCCGCATCTTTGGAGATTCTCTCTCAAAAAATCGTCCCCAGCTTTTTGCTAGATGAGGAGAGGAGGGCGTGAGGCTGAGGAGCCAGGGATCGGGACTGGAGAGAAAGAAAAAAAAAGAGGCGGTTGGCCTCTGGCCTCCGGTGAAAGACGACGAGGTTTTGGGTAGGTATTGAACGAATATTCTCGGGTTTATTCGCTGAGCAACTGACAGAGTGAGAGTCTGCATCTAAACTTTACATCGGTGTTCCATCAGAAAGTACAGTACAGAAATGGCTGAAATTTTGCGGATACTGATATTGATTCTGGATGTTAACGGCGAAAGTGATGGGAAACAAGCGCTCTCACGCGACTAGTGGAGCAGTTCTTTTTTTACAGTACTTCCTTCGTTCACAAAAAGACGCATTTTTTATTTTCTGACAGCCAAACGATTTAAAGTTTAACTAAGATTAAATAAGTAAAATACTAATAGCATTTATGAAATAATAATTATTAAATTAATTTATAAAATACATTTTTATAGTAAACCTAGTTAAAATATAAATGTTAATACTATTCATGATAAATTTGTTTAAAAGTTAAATTAGTTGGGCTTGTACAGCTTTTTTTTCTAGAGGATGGGATAGAAAAAGAAAACACCAAGAGTATCTTATAGTTCATTTTTTGTTAAGGAAAACAGTGCCAGTGCACTTGACTAGGAAGGATCCGGGCATTCATTTACAACTTTTTGACCTCTTAGAGCGCCGCTAAGGCATATTGTATTAGACTTTTCTCTACCCTTAACAGAAAGACGCCAGCAAAACCTTTTGCTTATTGAGAAAAATAAGAAAAACGGGGGCAATTGTCAATTTGTTATAGTCTAAAAGCAAAGCCGTTTAGCAGCTTATAGCTACATCAAATCAAAGGAAGTCTCAAACTCTCAAACTTAAATCTGGCACACGACAAGATTTCAAGCTGGGCCTCTCTTCCTTTGGGCCTTTAGGAGAATTTTGCAAAGCATATATGAGTACACTGGTTTTGAACTTTTCTCATTATGTTACTTTGCTATTTTGTTTAATATATTACAAAGCTGTAATATGCTGCTTGGTAGCGCTACCAAACCAACATATTATGGCTTCCCGTGATTCATTTCTTGCAGAAACTCATGGCTCATATGGAGTTTATTTATTCTAGAGAACAATAGAGAATCGCTTCTCATTGGATTATGAGCAAGACTAACATCTACTAATCCGTTCTAAATTATAGTTCACTTGACTTTTTTTTCGCCTTAAGTTTAATCACTGCCTTATTAAAAAAATTATGCAAAATATCATATCTTTTGTTGGCTTGTTTTATCAATAAAAATTCTTCAAAAATTACTTAAATTTAAATATATTTATATATATTTTTAAATAAGACGAATAGTCAAATTTGAGGTAAAAAGTTAAATGAAATAACTTAAACGGAGGAATCACGTGATATCCGGTAGTATCATAGAACGTTCTGCGAGGTTTCATTGATGAACCGTCCGTCCCGCGCACTCCGACGGAACCCAACTCTCTGGACCGATGAATCGGGAAGAAGGAGAGGAGGGAAGGAACAAGAGTCAGGAGGAGCAGAGGGCTAGGGGTGGCGAGGCATTTCTGGCCACAGCCGCGGCGGAAGGGGGAAGGGGGCCATGCCAAAAGGGAAGGCGTCGTCGTCCCATCGAATCCGCCACGTCCGCATCGGCGACCCGACAGCACCACGGCCCTCCCGCAGCCGCAGGCAGAGTGCCTGTCTCCGCCACAGCCCCGGCGAGGTCCCCCCACCCACACGGCCGCCTCCCCTCCGTCTTCTCCCCCCCCTTCGCGCGTCGCCGCTATAAATACCTCCTCCTGCCTCCTCCTCCCCATTCCATCTCCCACGCCGAGCACATTCGGACTGACACAGATCACAAGCCTATCGCATTCGCCGCCACACGAACCATTCATTGCAGCCCGCGCACAAGCTCCCCGATCGAGGCCCTCGTCGCCGTGGCGTTCGTCTTCGCCGGATCGATCGCGCCGTCCCTCCGCGCGCACCTGCATAAATTTGAATGATGCCTTCTCCGTAGGGCTTGCGTTCTCTTCTCTCTGCTTTGATTTGATCGTGCCCAGCTGGAGCAGACAAATTGCCTCCGCCTGCCGGTTCTGTACGTGCGCGATCGAGTTTTGTTGATGGTCATCTAGCTAAGACAGGAGATCGATCATCCCGCAGGATCGGAGGAGGGGACGGAGCAGCACGCCGTAGCTCGTAATAACTGAAAAAGACCGCGCCACGGTAAGCCATCTGTCCTGCTATTTGTTCCCCTGTTTAAACCTGAAATAAGATTTATCTTCTCCTCATGTCGCATGTACGGAATCTCGGCGTTTAACTCAGAACTTGTTTTTTTTGGCCATTTTGTTTGTTGCGTTTGGAACATACGTATGTGTTTTTTTTTTTTTTTTTTTCTTTTTTCATTGGTGGTGGCAGTATATATGCTACCTATTTTTGTCGGCCTCTACTCTCACTGTCTCAACAAACAAATGATTGTGAATGAACAGTGAGAAGCACCAAACACACATTATATGTCTTGTTCTAGGCAATCATTTCCAAATGGCTACCTTCTATACTGCACATGTCTGTCATTTTTGTTATGGAAACTTAGGAGTATCACCACTGACGGTTCAGATCAGAGGCTGCACCTGTTTGTATTGTATGTACTGATGAAGCAAGCATCTTCATATGCAGTTGTTTTCTTCTTTAGATAATGGCATAATATCATGGTGAATTTCATCCACTATTATGCTCAAAAAATTCATCCACTAATTTCCCATCAAAAAATATTCTTCCCGCTAGTGCATCCTTCTTTTTTATTCAGAGTAACCATCCTCAGCTGTACGGGTCTTCTCTTGATCTCTAACCTGATGGTTCACTTTCGTCGTACCAGCTGCATCTCAAGTCCGAACAAAAGTTTTTATTTTTCCTCTTTTATTTTTTTTTTTTTAAGCAGAGTGTGCATTACACACCTTCACTTTCCGGGCACAGTGCAGCTTTACTAGCATGTGCATGAAGTGCGTAAGGATGGTCATACGGTGCTTAGGTCTTGGGAGCCTCTGGAGCCATTTTTGTGTATAGTTACTGCATCCTGGATCCGGTCCTGACAGCGAAGGACGGAAGGAGCATCTTAAATTGGCGCAATGTCACTAGACGATTCTGTGTCACCTTGCTTGCTACGTGCCATATCCTTTGGATCTGTCTGGAATTTTTTTGGCTTTAGCCAAAATATTTAATGTTATCTTAGGTACTCGACTTGTAAAGAGACTTCTGTCCAATTACTCAGTGGCATGGTGGGCTTTGGGTATTTTTTTTTTTTTTGCCTTCATGCCGGGTGACCTTGATCTGCACTTTAGCACTTAAGATGTGTGCTATATTAAATTACGGAAGGAACCTCGTTAAGATGTGTGTTCGGTCTTTTTTTTTTATCTAATTGCATAAAACGCGACTGAAAATAGTGTCACAATAACCATCCTTCTCAGTTTCAGGTGCTGAAACCAAGATGGTTAATTTCGGTAAGAAATTGATGGAAGACCAGTTGGAGGAGTGGCGAGAGTAAGTTACTTCGGTACTCAGAAATTTTCAATCATTTTAAGCTACGGTTTCACTATGTAACTAGAAATGCATACATAGATATTTAGTTCAAATGTCCGTACGGTTGTTCTTACTTTGAACATTTGAGGTTAGAAATGAAACTGAAGGCTGAACCATCAAGCTATATAATTGAAAATCGAGAAATGTAATTGCAGGCTCCTTATAGACCCGACAGTTTCTGTATACCTAGAGCTCTTTTCAGTTCCATTTCTCATGAAACACCATTTTTTTTTACAATATTTCCCTTAAAAAGAACAATCTCCATGACTGTATTCTCTCTCTTTTTTTTTTTTTGATAGATACTATATTAATTATAAGATGATGAAGAAAAAAGGTAAAACAGTACGTACAGCAGACCCAAACTGGTGGAAAAAATCGAGACCAGGTTCTTAAGGAGTTCTCAAGGGTGCTTGATGACCAGGTCCCCCCCCCCCCAAATCAACACCAACACCAAAATGTCCAACTTCAGTTGTATGTTGCCACCTTACCGACAGCGTTGACATAGGCTTCTTTCATGTAGATTGAAAAGGTGGTACTATTTCTTCTGCAACAACAAGGTCATCTTGCTAGGAGGATAGAGAATTTAGGAGCACAACGTGCCATGCTTATGGCACGGTCTGATGTATCCCAAATTTGTCAACTACGGCAGGCTTACAGGGAAGTTGGATATGATCTTGTGAAGCTACTTAGGTTTCTTGATATGAATGCTACTGGTATCCGGAAGATACTTAAGAAGTTCGATAAGCGCTTTGGCTATAAGTTTACAGATTATTACGTCTCTACCCGAGCAAACCATCCTTATTCTCAGCTTCAGCAGATCTTCAAGCAAGTGGTAAATTATATCATGCTACTGCGTCCTTTTTATTTGAAAAAGGATCATCCTTTTCCTCTAACTGCAGTTCACAAATACAGGGAGTCGTGGCTGTTGTTGGTGCTTTGTCTCGCAACCTTGCTTATCTACAAGATCATCAAGGAAGCTTAGCAAATATCTATGATTACCCATCACTCATCTTGAAGGTCTTAGATTCTTTTTCTATCCTCTTAACCATATAATGTACTCCCATATGATCTGAACTCTAAAGCCAACATGCTCACTTTTTCTTCTCAATTGCAGGATCCCGTCATAGAACAAATAAATCATTCAGTACAGAAACTCACACACTCCACAAACTTTCTGCAATTTTTAGGGCAACATGCACTTATTGTTCCGGAGGATATGCAGAGTGGCACAGATCTCGGTGATGACAAGGATTACCATTTCCCGTCACTGCTGCTAAACTTGGTAAACACGTTTCTGTACATGGTTAACACATACATCATCGTTCCAACTGCTGATGACTATTCAGTAAGCCTCGGAGCAGCAGCGACTGTTTGCGGTGTGATTATCGGATCAATGGCAGTTGCCCAAATCTTCTCCTCAGTATATTTCAGTGCCTGGTCGAACAAATCGTACTTCAGACCCCTCGTATTTAGCAGCATTATGTTATTTCTGGGGAACCTGTTGTATGCTTTGGCATATGATCTGAATTCCCTAGCTGCTCTTATTGTTGGCCGACTACTGTGCGGGTATAGTTTACTATTATCTCCTTGTTTTTCTTTGTAAAAATCAGAAACTGTTGTTTGATCAAATTGGCAATCATCTGCAGTTTGGGTTCGGCCAGAGCTGTGAACCGCCGCTACATCAGCGACTGTGTACCCCTGAAAAGCAGGATGCAGGCCTCTGCTGGGTTCGTCAGTGCTAGTGCTCTTGGAATGGCATGTGGTCCAGGTCTTGCCGGACTGCTGCAGACAAAATTTAAGATCTATGGGCTTACATTCAATCAGAACACCTTACCTGGGTGGGTCATGTGTCTTGCTTGGTTTGCATATTTGTTCTGGTTGTGGATTTCATTCAAAGAGCCGGCCCATATTGCTCCAGAGAATTCAGTCAACACGCAGTCATCTGATTCTGGTAACCTCTTTCACTTTGCGTGATTGAAAAACACGAGTCTTGTCACTATCAGGAACCATATGCTTTCAGCACGGCTTTACAAAATTTCTCCGTCAAAACAGGCCGTCAAGTAAGCGGTAGTTTGGAGGATGGCCTCGGAGAGCCTTTGCTCATAGATTCAAAGGCAGGGCAGGATGACGATGGCGAGGACAATGACGACAACGATGACGACCCCGAAGAATCTCGTAGACCCGCGACATCGCTTGCCGCAGCATACAGATTGCTGACACCATCTGTGAAGGTTCTACCATTTTTTTCAGATGTTTTGCTTGTAATGCCCTTTACTATATCATAAATGCACGTTGCAACTCCTGCTTCTCAGTGTTTCCTCTGCATTAGCTTTACACCTGTTCTCCTAAAACTTATCAGGTTCAGCTACTGATCTACTTTATGCTCAAGTTCGCCATGGAAATTCTACTGTCGGAGTCAAGTGTTGTGACCACATTCTATTTTAAGTGGACAACTAGTACCGTGGCAATCTTTCTAGCAGTTCTTGGTCTGACGGTTCTTCCAGTTAATGTCATCGTCGGGAGCTATGTCACCAACTTGTTCCAGGACAGGTACGTGCTGTTCGTTATTCACTTATTCTGAAAGCCGGAGAGACCCTCAGATCAACTGCATTTTGCTCATTCTCCACTTGTTTTAACGGCAAACTACCAAAAGGCAAATTCTGCTGGCCTCGGAGATCATGGTGTTGATCGGCATTGTCATGAGCTTCTGCTTCACCCCTCACTACTACGTCCCACAATATGTCACGTCAGCTATCATCACGTTCGTATTCGCCGAGGTGCTCGAAGGTAAGTAGTGACTGCAGAAAGCTGCGTGCTGTGTTTCTGAATTTCTGAAGTACTAGTAGTCATTCCACGTGTTTCTGAACATCTGTGAACAATTTGTTGCAGGAGTGAACCTGTCCCTCCTTTCTCGCGTGATGTCGTCGAGGCTCTCCCGGGGGACCTACAACGGCGGCCTGCTCTCGACGGAGGCTGGAACGCTGGCCCGCGTCACCGCCGACATGACTATCACGGCCGCCGGCTATCTGGGGCAGAGCCGCCTCCTGAACGCCACCCTCCTGCCGTCCTTGGTGATCTGTTTAGCCTCTATCGTCGCGACGCTCTTCACTTACAACTCACTCTACTGATGACCGATGAATGAACAACCGCCCTCCTCTTATACACATGTTCTGCTGAGCTGTGGAGATGCTGGATATTGCGTCTTTGCAGTGACGCTGTAAGTTTTCAGGCTGCCGCTGCTAATGTAATGTAAGCTGCGAGTGGTCCATGCATGTGTGCATGCCGAAGCCTGTAGTGTTGCAAACTTGCTACGGCTGTAAGATGACATGTACATGTACGCGTTAATTAAATAAACTGCCATACTGATCTAATATCCCTCCCTAACGACGACTGTCTGACGCGGCATGTTCAAAATTGCCGTCAGGGTTTTTAAAGTTCAGAAATAGTTGCATCAGCGAACAAGGTTGCTGAGTAATTCTGCAACCAAGTAAAAGGCCACTGGCAGTTGCTGCCGTTGGGTGGTTGAGGCCTTTCTCTCCTCACACTCATGGCATGCTCGGTCAAGCTGTGCAAAATCAAATGTATACTAGAAACCACGCGCGCGGCGTTGCCGCGCGTCCGTTCGTATTGGGCCAGTTTACAATGCGTATGATTCGAGCGTGCGTCATTTGATAGAGATTTTTTTTTGCTATATTTATTATGAAGAAAGAAATGTTGAAAGTATTTATTAAGAGAGGGGAGCATTTATGAGTTAATGGGAGTTTTTTAATATAATAATAATTTTTTTATTTATTCGTGTTGGCTTAAACAAGGTTGCTCCTTTGGAGCTTGATGAGATGGAGTTTCTATTCGGCTTTCTTGAAGGATCACATTAGAGGTGTTTGTAGGACGGAGAGGGTATTGATCTCTAGGAAATTCATTTCAAGTTGATACTGTTGCTTACCATCTCTTAGCCCTCATGGATATGTACCCACAATGCATGAATGTACTGTCTTTATTCTGTGGTATTGAAGGAGTAGAGGTGGTGCTTTATAGGCTTGGTATACGCATGAACACGCTTATTTTAGTAGAGAAGTCCGAGGTCAATCGGATGATTCTAAAGAGTTGGTGGGATCGACATACGCATCGGTACTTTGATTGAGGTCAATGATGTGTAGACACCGACATCCGAGAGGATTGAGGCATATATTAGAAGAATTGGTGGCTTTGATCTTGTGATTGGTGGAAGTCCCTCGTTATAATGTTGCTTTGGGAGCAACCTAAAAAGATAGAGATGGTTTGGAGGGTTTGGCTATATTTATTTTGGAGAAAGAAATATTTGAAATATTCATTAAGAGAGAGGACCATTTTATGAGTAAATAGAAATATATTTTTGTATAATAATGAATCATTTTATTTTGTGCGTGGTATGGGTGTGGTATGATATAAATTTTGTATCAATTTAAATAAAGAAACTAATTTTATTATTTTTTTTTAGAGAATTCTAGATCTATATTTCTAACAATAAAAACTTTTATTATTTTTTAAATAATATATTATCCTAAGCGTCGAAATAGAACTATCATATTTTTTATTAAGAGAGAAAGAAGCATTTTATGTTTATGTTTATAGAAACAAAATTAAAAAAAAAATGGAATGTTATGTATCTAGAGTGTAGTGCTAGTTGTGTAGAGTTCAACAAACTTAGTTTGGTATTTTTCTGATTTTTATTTGATTTTTTATGATTTTTACAATATTCCAGCTGGTTTAGATAAATAATAAATTCGCTGAAAAATAAAAAAAGACCATCGGGCCCTATTCAGCCCATCGTGGCCCAATTCCGGCGGAAACAGGCCCGAGGGGGAAACAGGCCGAGGCCCATGAACGGGAGGGGAGAAGAGGCTGGACCGCGGGTTTATTTTCGATGAGTTGGAGGTTGTTTTGCAAAAATTTATGAGAGGAGGAGGTGGATTGCGGGTTGATTCATACAAAGTCTGAGGAGTTTTTTGCAAAATAGCTGAGAATCGCCTGATCTGGGCCGTCCGGCCGCCCGATCCGACGGCCGGGAATAGCCGGTGACGTGGCCTTCTATTTTGCTTGAGCTTGGCTTAGGATTAGAGGAGAGAGATTTTGCCTACGGACAGCTACGACTCCGGGCGGTCGTAGCCCTGATGTTCTATGTGGCCATCGGTTCTCATGACCATTCTTTTGATAACAACAACTTGGGACGCCTGGAATGGCCTTGTCTTCCCAGGAGAGACACTGCTTACTTATAATAATAATATCCGAATCTGCCGCACGGTTTCAGGTGACACAAAGGCTGCGGTCCTGCGGACCACGGAGACCAAAAGAGCCGGCGTGTCAGCTCAAACCGCTCCAAACAAACTACCAACTCATCCAAGAACAGCTTCTTCAGCAACTAACCTCTGATTCCTTGCTAGTAGTATATAAGCACACGAGACTCAGAGTTGGCATCATCATCATCATCAAAATCGAAACCCAACAGCTTCTTTCCAGGCGATCCAATGGCTTCTGTCCTGATCTCAGCACAATCCATGGCCGTCCTCACTGTTGCAAGCTTCTTCGCACTCCTGTGCATCGCTCAGCAAGGTGACCGACCGACCGGTCTTCTTCCTGTTGTTGCGTTTCTTGTTTCTGACGCCAGATTCTTCATCGTTGTGCGTGGCAGCGCGAGCCGTGAACTACACGTTCATGAAGGACGCGGTGCACGCGCCGCGGATGAGCTTCTACGACTACATCATCATCGGCGGCGGCACGGCGGGGTGCCCGCTGGCGGCCACCCTGTCGGACCGCGCGCGCGTGCTGCTGCTGGAGCGCGGCGGCTCCCCTACGAGGACGCGCGCGTGCTGAGCATGGCGCACTTCTCGGACGTGCTGGCGGACACGTCGGCGTCGTCGCCGTCGCAGCGGTTCGTGTCGGAGGACGGCGTGATCAACTCCCGCCCGCGCGTGCTGGGCGGCGGCAGCTGCATCAACGCCGGCTTCTTCACGCGCGCCGGCGCGGGCTACGTCAGGGCCGCCGGCTGGGACCCCCGGCAGGTGCGGTCCGCGTACCGGTGGGTGGAGGACGTGGTCGCGTTCCGCCCGGCGCTGGGACCGTGGCAGTCCGCCGTCCGGAGGGGCCTGCTGGAGACCGGCGTGGTGCCGGACAACGGGTTCACGTACGACCACATCCCCGGGACCAAGGTCGGCGGGTCCATCTTCAACAACGACGGCCGGCGGCACACGGCGGCGGACCTGCTCCAGTACGCCAACCCGGATGGCATCGACCTGTATCTCCGGGCGAGAGTCGCCAGGATCATGTTCCGTTACAAAGGTAACTAACACATAGTAATTGAAATGCCAAATCCGGTAAGCGTAAGGGCAACGGTATCTTGCAAGAAAATGAAAAAGGAAACGGTTGCAGGTAAGCGTAACGGTAGTACCTGTGGCGTCTTTGTCGGCATCACGAGCTTTGGGCAGAGTTGGAATAGGGAGGAGAAGGAAAAATCTTGAAAAAAAAAACGCGCCAATGCGTAAAGTATTTTGTTGCAGGAACCAAGCCGGTGGCGGATGGCGTGGTGTTCCATGACTCGCGAGGCAACGCTCACGAGGCGTACCTGAGCCCGGGCGCCGCCAGCGAGGTGATCCTGTCGGCGGGGGCGCTGGGCAGCCCGCAGCAGCTGATGCTGAGTGGCATCGGCCCGGCCGACCACCTCCGCTCGCTCGGCATCGACGTCGTGCTCGACCTGCCGGGTGTCGGGCAGGGCATGTCCGACAACCCCATGAACGCCATCTACGTGCCGTCGCCGTCGCCCGTGGAGGTGTCGCTGATCCAGGTGGTGGGCATCACCCAGTTCGGCAGCTACATCGAGGGCGCCAGCGGGGCCAACTGGAACAGCCACCCGTCGGGCACGCAGCCGCCTCTTCCTCGGAACAACCTCGGCATGTTCTCGCCGCAGACGGGGCAGCTGGCGACGGTGCCGCCCAGGGAGCGGACGCCGGAGGCCATCGCGCGCGCCGTGGCAGCCATGAGCCAGGTCCCCGACGCGGCGCTCCGGGGCGGGTTCATCCTGGAGAAGGTGCTGGGCCCGCAGTCGACGGGCCACCTGGCGCTCCGCAACCTCAACCCCGACGACAACCCGTCGGTGCGGTTCAACTACTTCGCGCACCCGGACGACCTCCGCCGCTGCGTCGCGGGCATCTCCGCCATCGAGCGCGTCATCCGCTCCAGGGCCTTCGCGCGCTTCACCTACCCCAACTTCGCGTTCCCGGCCACGCTCAACGTCACGGCCGAATTCCCCGTCAACACGCTGTACGGCCGGCGCGGCGGCGGCGCCGGCGGCGACCCCAGGGCGCTGGAGCAGTTCTGCAGGGACACCGTCATGACCATCTGGCACTACCACGGCGGGTGCCAGGTCGGCCGGGTCGTGGACCGCGACTACAAGGTGCTCGGCGTCGAGGCATTCCGTGTCATCGACGGCTCCACCTTCAACGCCTCGCCGGGCACCAACCCGCAGGCCACCGTCATGATGCTCGGAAGGTACATGGGCCTGAAGCTCCTGAAAGAGAGGATGCTAATGGAAGGATGAGGCAGGAAAAACAAAAATCTTCAGTCTGACATCTCTGCACGCGCGGGCATGCGTGTGCCCACACCCCCCCCCCCCCCCACCCCCCCCCCTTCATCAGGATTCTTTTAGTGATGGTCGTAAAAGTTAATGGATCGAGATGCTAATTGTAATGGATGAAACTCCATACCAATTCAATTGCACAAAAAATGTGGATGGTATTTATATGGTTCATTTCATGACTAAGTCCAACTCTATTGCGTCGACTCCTAGAACATTTCTGGCGCATTGTCGTCAGACACGCGTTTTTTCTTTGCAAACATGTCTACAAGGACGTGGCCGCTTGTCAGTGAAACAAAAGGGCAGCGTTTGTTCTTAATCTTGAGACAGAAACTCATCAGCCTGATCGGTTGCCTGAGCTTGCTACCGCAGCTGCAAATCTCCAGCTAACCAGGACCAAAAAGCAGAGAAAAATCATAAGCAGCACGGCGGGAAGTAGTTATGAGACTCGATCTGATATCTGATCCGCGCTGGTCGATCGGCACGAGCACGGAACCAACCGTTCATTTTTTTTTTTTGTTGATAAAACCAGACTGTATTAAACTAGAAATACACCATACATACTGGTACACATACGCAACAAGAAGAGAGTACAGCTGTCCCAACCGAACTAGCATAGGCGCCCTAGAAGAAACAAGTACATAGAAGCCCTTGGGGAGCCTCCTGCTCGCCTGACTTGCCAGCAACCGCCGCTGCCGGAAACCGGTGCCATAGAAGATGACGCCAGGTCCAGACAGGGGAAGAAGCCAGCACCCAAAGACCGGAGGAAACACCATCGCTTGAAAGCTTTGAAGAAGCCGCATTAGAATCCCGCCGGTGAAGACGAGAAGAACAACGCCGTTGAGGTCCATCGGCTGGGGACACACCCTGTGTTTCCATGGTCCCGGATCTGAGCTTGCCTGCGCTAGAACTCCCAGATCCACCGGCCACAACTCCGCAACACCCGCAGCTGCTCCACTAGTCGCGTAAGAACACCAAAAGCCAGTAGACGCACCTTCAGATCGATGCGCCGCCGGCCAACGACTCCTAAACAGAGATCCCCCGCAGGGAACCCCTCCTCCACGGGCTCGCCGCCGACGCCGGAGTGGAGCGCCGGCAGGGCGAGGAAGAGTCCGAGAGGACTTATTCCTCCACGGCGTCGCCACCATCGCCTCGCCGACGCCGCCAGGACACCAAATCCTAGATACCCTAGGACCTAATCTACGCCGCCGGATAGAGAGCCACCATTCCCACCCACATCCGAGGGCCAGAAGGCCATCGGAAGCGGAGGAAAACGGCGACCTCGCCGGCGGGAGCACAAGTCGCCTCCCTGTCGCCTCTCTCAACTGTAGAAGGGGAGAGGTTTCGAGAGAATTTTCCTTGAACCAACCGTTCATTACGAAGCAGGACCGAGTAATAGTCGCCTTTGCGGCCCTCAGCGACGATCGGGCCATAATAACTCACAACGGCATGGCAAGCCAGAGCTGCCTATCCCTTGTTACGGGCTTTTTGGAAATAGACCATCCTGAGAAGTGGGCTTCGGATATATGTCATCCCGCAACTGGGCTTCGCCAGTATGCCATTATGAAACGCGACGCAACCGCTAGAATGCCATTGGAGGGAATTTGGACCCCTTTATTCCTCTTATGCCCCTGCCCCTTTCTTTTTTTTTCCACGAGCGTTGCGGAACGGAGAGAAGCGATGCATCACCTGACTTCCTTCCCAGTCACTGACGTGTGGGCCCCACTCGTCATGTTCTTCTTCAACCTCCAGCTATCCTCTAGCGCAGAACGACGCAGACGTTGAGGGGGAGTGCCGGAGGGGCGCGCTGCCTGGCTGCAGCGTGTGGCCCGCCCCGGTGGCGTCCGCTAGTTGCTTTGACGCCGCTGCCGACGCAGCAGGCCGCTTCAAGGTGGCTACGGCGACATCGGCCGCCGCCAGCGCGACTTTCGAAGGGCGCGGCAGCTTGCTGTTCGCAAGCGTTCCGCCAGCGAAGCTGCGGGCGGTTTGCTGCCGCGCCCGCGCGACGTGTGGCCGCGGCGGCAGCGGGCTTTTCGGCGTGCTGGCGTTGAATGAAACAGCGGCTGACTTCGCTGGGCAAGGCCCAGCTGGCCGCGCGTGCAGCGGCGGCGGCGGCTGCTCGCAGCGCACCGCTGGGCCGCCAGCGGGTAACGCTGCCCCGCTGCGCCAGTGGCCACGCGCGACGCTGCCGCCGCGCGCCGCCCGCATACCGATGCTTGCGCTGGCTCGCGTGGCGGCGGCGGCAACCGCTGACGTGCCCCGCGTGGTGCCCGCCTCGCTAAGGTCATGGCAGCGGGGCGGCTGCTCGCCAGCTTCGTGTGTCCGTGTGCCGGGCGGCGGTCGCAGCCGCCAAGCACCCGCTGGAGCTGCACGTTGAGCACGGGCGGCGACGGGTGGGAGGTGAGCTGGGAGAGAACGGCGCGAAGCTGGCCGGGGCGCTTCGCCGTGCAGAGCTGCTCGCTGGGGTGGGGCAGGAGGCAGGCGGGCGGTTCGCTCACCGGAGCGCTCGTGTGCGTGAGCACCTGGCCCAGAGAAGAAGAGCGAGCGTGGCCGATCCGTTTTTTTTTTTTTTGAACTTGGGCATATCCATTACTCATTGGCTGACAATCTGCGCTCGCTCGGTTCGTCTGAAAGAAAAAAAGAAAGGGGCATGAGCAACAGAGGAATAAAAGGATCCAAATTGCTTCTGATGGCATTCTAGCGGTTGCGTCGTGTTTCATAATGGTATATTGGCGAAGCCCCGTTGCGGGATGACATATATCCAAAGCCCACTTCTTATAATGGTCTATTTTCAAAAAAACTCATCAGCTACTAGTAATCTCAACGACCTGTTAGTACCATCTCTGCTGCAGTAGTACTTAGAGTTCGTTTACTAATGGCGCGTTATTGAAGATATTTGAAGTGCAAGGTAATCCTTCAATTCTGGACACGGTTCGATTTGCCTGTCTTTTCTGAAGCACGCTAGTAGGTGTCATGTTGCTTTCTTGTACTATAACAGAGGGCCGGTTAGTTTTGTTGGTTCTGGGACGATGCCAGCCACCAGCGATCGGTTTCTGTTCTGTATCTCAACCGATGCTCGCGTTGCAGAATTGCAGTCTTCCAGAGCCAGATGCTGAAAGGGTGTTTCAGCTTGCTCGGTAAAGCTCAGTCAGTACTTGTTCGTGGGTCGGTAAACCTAGGCCTACCAGTAATTGCTGAACTAATACTAGAAACTGTGGATCTCAATTCTCAAATTATGGAACTAACCGTAGGACTAGGTTTACAAGGAAGTTTCATTCAAGCTTCGGAGAACATAACCTGACCAGCAAGGGACTGCAGGGCTATCATGTGCTGTCAAGGAATGCAAGAGTATATACGGGCATAAAAATTACGAAGAGACAGTACATGAAAGTTTGCGCGACCGACGGCTACCCACGAACGGCCATTTCTTTTCTTTTTTGCTTAGCCAAAGATCCGATCACGCTCACGCATGTGATGGGCCGCGCCTCACAGCGATACGGTCTAACGTCTCGCTGGCCTGTGGGCCAGTGGATCAGCCGGACCCAACCGCCAGAGAGAGCAGGGCGTCGCTGAGGTCCAGCCAGGCTCATGGGCACGAGGTCACGTGGTCAATCCCGGTTCTCCCGTTCCCCAGGTTTTTTTTTTAGATAAACGCAGATCTCGGAAGGAACAGTAGTAGCGGACAAACCCCACAGCGTCCTCGCCAATTCCGCCCGATAATCAAAGTACTAACGCCTTGTTCGGTTGGTGATTGAAATTCCAATTTTTTCCACTCTCTCCCATCACATCAATTTCTACCCATATATGTTAAATATTAATAAAAAATAACTAATTACATAGTTTAAAATCACGAGGACGATAGTAATTGAGCATTTATCGACGTTTTTCTCCATCAATAATTTTTAAAATATGGAAAATTAAATAAAAAAAAAACTAATTGCATAGTTGCCAAATCACGCAAAGTTCGTAATATTTACCCCAAAAAACGAAGTTCTACAGGAAAGGTTGGTTTTGCTCTCTGTCTGTAAATGATAGTAATTGAGCAATCGACGTCTCCATAATCGGAAATTTGGCCAAGGCAAAGTTCGTAGGTTTTTTGCTCTCTGTCAAAGCTTTCCAGCTGCGGTCGAGCAGCAACAGTTTTAATCTGTCGGTGGATGACAGGATGCGAGTGCGAAACACGATCGGCCAGAGTGAGGAGCCGACGACGGACGGATCGCGCCGCGCACGGTGGCGGTGGACCAGGCGGTGTTGCGGCGTCACCGTCGGTGTTGCCCTCGCTGCCTCGCGCGTCCCAGTCCCAGTCCCAGTCCCAGCCCAATCGCCCAGGGGACCTCTCTGAGAGTCTGAGAGGAGATTCTCCTCTGACAGCCTCAGCTCACCTCGGCGATAAAAAGAGCATCCGGCCGTCCTCCTCCGATCCTCTCCCGTCTCCCCACTCCCCAGCTCAGCTCAGCTCCGCCTCGCTCTTCAGTCGCCACCACTCCGCCACTCCTCTTCCATCCCGGATCTCGTCGGCATGGGCGCCGCCACCCCCAACGGCTCGGCGGAGCCCGCTTCCGCGCCGGCGCCGGCGCTCAAGTTCCTCATCTACGGCCGCACGGGCTGGATCGGGGGCCTGCTGGGCGGCCTCTGCGCCGCGCGCGGGATCCCCTTCGCGTACGGCGCCGGCCGCCTCGAGAGCCGCGCCTCGCTCGAGGCCGACATCGACGCCGCCGCGCCCACGCACGTGTTCAACGCCGCGGGCGTCGGGCCGCCCCAACGTCGACTGGTGCGAGACGCACCGCGTCGAGACCGTCCGCGCCAACGTCGTCGGCACGCTCACGCTCGCCGACGTCTGCCGGGGACGGGGCCTCGTGCTCATCAACTACGCCACGGGATGCATCTTCGAGTACGACGAGGGACACCCGCTCGGCTCCGGGGTCGGATTCAAGGAGGAGGACACGCCAAACTTCGTCGGCTCATTCTACTCCAAAACCAAGGCCATGGTACCAACTCTGCCCCTGTCTCTCCCTCTTCCAGCATTACTATGCTATACTAGCTTTTATTGATCAAAGGTTCTCTGCAAATGGTAAATCCCAAGAAATCCTTCCCGTTTTGCTCAAATTCAACTGGCACTGACTGATCGCGCGTCGAGGATATGGTGTGATTACTGATTAGTAGTAGTGCGATTTGCAGAGCATGGTACAAAACTGTGCCTCTCACTTGTCCATTTCTCAGTAATGGTTGGAGTTCGATTGAGGCGACAGGCACACTTATCCTGACCGCTGCTGTCCCTTGGATCTGACGTAGTCTGTACAAGATCCGTACGTACGTACTCCGTAGCTGATATAGCCCATCTTGGTCGGCCGTCAACGACTCAGCGCAATGGTTGATTGTGTTGCCCTTCAGGTTGACTTTAATCAAAATGATGACTTGTTTCTGAATGGAACCTGTAGAGATGTCCTGTAGCGCTTTGAGTCCCCGGTGCAGTCTGATCGGGGGTCTTCCCGATGGCAAAAGATAGATTTTGTTTCGTTTGGAGCAAATAGTTTTTGAGTCCTTGATTTAAATGCAGGCGCTCACCTCAACATATACTCTCATGTTATGCTAATTCAAGTATATGCGAGGTTAATTCAGTTTTGCTTGGAGGAAAACCATGTGTTTTGAATTGAGACGGCAACTGGAAACTAAAATAGAGACCTGTATAGGTTGAACAAGTAAGCATCTTAGGTGCAACTCCAGTAATTGACGATTTGTTTGTTCAAACATGAGTAATTGATGATATCAGTTGCTACATTTCTGTTTGTGTTTTACATGGTGTATGTGATTGCTGCAAACCGCACCTCGTCGCTTTTGTTTTCTCATACTGTAGTTTATCGCCAAACAATGACTTGTCCAATGGTATGGCACCTGCATCTTGTGGCTAATATCCACGCTTTGAGTCCGACCTACAACTGGGTTTAGAGTGGAATTTACAAGATCTGCCATGCTTTGAATCCCACCTGCAACTGGGTTTAGAGTGGTATTTACAAGATTTGGTACCATGATCCAGTTCCTGCTCGATGCTCAGTCTTAAGGACATCTTGAGGACCGTTTATTTGAATAAACTAACTTCCTCAAGTGTGTATTGAGTGCAGACACCAAAAGCTGATGCAGTAAGACATTAATAATCTTACTGGTTAATGGTAGTATATGTCACCCCAATCAGAAAGTAAAATAAGTCTGAACTGGTCTAGAGTGGAAAATACCAATTTGAAATTAACACAGTGATGAAATTTCTTAAATTGTATTGAGAATTGTGCTGATGTGAAAGTGTGCAACTCAACGTTAGTGTGCATAGCCTTATTACATACATATTGCTTTGGGCTTTAAATAATTGAATAAGCACTGAAATGTGCTTAATATTATAAGGCAGTGGTGTATGTTGTTGGCCAGTGTATCTCTTTGATTTCTTCTGAACAGTCTGATGCCATGAGCTTGAATCTTGGAAAGTAGTTTCTTATTGCAATGCAAAAGGTGTTTATGTTAGTAGGGCCCCTGTGTACTTTGTTTATTTATACTTTAATGTAGCACACAAAAGCACAAACACAAGTAGTGGAACGTGGAACTGGAAGTGTTTTTTTCAATTGATGATAGAGCCTTTAGATAGATTAGCTTTCTTTGCCTAATGCACCTGAGTGTCGTAGTCTCCCAAAAAAGTTATCATTGTATCCACAGGTCCACACACTTCACCATCTGATGTTTTCAGAGAGAAACTAAACCGTTCTGGACAAATATTTTTGTAGTAATGCTGGCATGTTATAGTTTTTTTTTTCAAAAAAAACCTTGTTTTTAGTTGCTGTATACTATTGGATGGTGGGACATTCACTCCTTCCATGTGAATCTAACATTTATTTTTATAGGTTGAGGAGCTGCTCAAGAACTATGAGAATGTATGCACCCTTCGTGTAAGGATGCCTATTTCATCGGATCTCTCCAACCCTCGCAATTTCATTACCAAAATCACCCGATATGACAAGGTAGTCAACATCCCAAATTCAATGACAATATTGGATGAACTTCTTCCCATCTCAATCGAAATGGCTAAGAGAAACCTCACTGGAATATGGAATTTCACAAATCCTGGTGTGGTGAGCCACAATGAAATACTAGAGATGTACAGAGACTACATTGATCCAAGCTTCTCTTGGAAAAACTTCAACTTGGAGGAGCAAGCAAAGGTCATAGTTGCTCCAAGGAGCAACAATGAGCTTGATCAAACCAAATTGAAGAAAGAGTTCCCAGAGCTTTTGTCAATCAAGGAGTCACTGATCAAATATGTGTTCGAACCAAATTGTAAGACGTCCAAGGCTTGAGAAATGGAGCTGCACACAACTGTATGTTGATGCTATTTGTTCCATCTGAATTGACATTTCTGTCCGGGGATCTCAATAAGCACACCCCTGTTTCGTGTGCAATGTATTTGATTGAAACAGATAGGCTTCTCATAGGGGATGTCATACCAAAACTCCTTTATACTTTCAGATTATTAAAGGAGCAAGGCAAGGTGTAATTTAGCTCAACTTTCATATGACTCCTAGTATCCTAGGGTGTTATGAATACCATGCGGCTGGAATGAACTGAGGAGCTTCCTGCCTGCTTCTGTTGTGCCATATAATTGCAGTTCATGATGTTTCATTTGTAAACTTTTATCTGAAGAAGACGGCTTTGGAGTTGGATTCTTAGCAAATATAAGACCTCTGTTTTTATAAAAGATACAATTATAGAATAGTGTTCAGTTAAATCCTCTTAAATTTTGACTAAATTTATATAAAAAGACTCAATATTCCACATATTAAATATATATCATTAGACTTGACATGGAATATATACCATTTGAGCTCGGATCAAACCTGTAGTTGTACGGAGGTTGTATGGACTAGTAGGACTATGGAGCAGCGGTATGTGGTCTTTCGACATGTGTGCGTGGGAACTTTATCTGAAAGGGTGCATCCTCTGACTGAAAAGGATTGAATTTCTTTCGTGTGATGGTCGATTCTGTGGCATTGGCCCATTGGGTGGTCAGAGATTCAGAGCTTTGCTTTCCCTTGCTGTTGTTGCAGTGAAGTTTTTTTCTAGGGTATCGTGTCAGTTGGAACCATGGTTTTTCTCCCGGTCGGTAACCGGCCGGTTTGGCCGGTTACCGACCTTACCGCCGCGGCCCGGTATGGTACCGGCCCGGTTTCAAACCGGTTCAAATTTGAAATTTGAAATTTAAAAAAAAAAAAAAAAAAATTCCTAAAAATAGTTCATGATTTATAGAATCGAATGGTGTCAAATTTTTTCAAATTTGAGTTCGTTTAGTATTTATTTGGACGTATGGAAGTTTGAAAAAAAAGAAAAAAAAAAAATACACAGCCGGCCCGTTAAGGCCCATTAAATCATAAAGGTCGAAAAATATATTAAACGCACTCAAATTTGAAAAATTTTGACATCATTGGATTCTATAAATCATGAAGTATTTTTTGAATTTTTTTTAGCATTTTTTAAAAAATTAAATTTGAATTTTGAAAAACCGCTCCAAACCGCTCAAACCGAAGCGGTAAACCGCTCAAACCGGGTCGGTAACCGGTTCAAACCGACCGTAAACCGGTCCCTACCGTTTGACTTGCGGAAATTTGAATTTTGAAATTCAAATTTGAAACCGCCGGTTTTTGACGGTTTTTTTCGTAACCGAAGCGGTTTACCGCTACCGGGCGAGGGCGGTTCGGTACGTCCCAAACGGTAAGTGAAACCCCTGGTTGGAACTGCTGAAGCTCACAGCTTTTAACACTGCCCCGCCGCATGCCTGCAACTGCAAACCTCCCCCCGTGGACTCCGACGAGGCGAGGCCTCGCACCCGGCATGCCTCGTCGCCGCCGAGTCCGTCTCGTACTTCCGGTGAGCTGTACTACCGCCGTGCTCGACGTCGTCACCGGCAACTTGCAGTTCGAAAGCGGCCGCCAATCTGGGTACTACTAGGGTAGGACAGCTCCACGCCGTACGCGCGGCATGCCCCCGTGATCAGCATCATCCTCGTAGTCAGTCCCGCCCCGCGCGCGGTTACGGCCCAATCATGGCGTGATAAGAGCCAAAAGAATCCGTGGACCGCCGCGGCTGCCGGCGTGGGGAACGACACGCCATGTCCTTGCCCCAGCATCCGTAGCACGCGCGCGCCCGCCACGGCTGGCTCCCGGGACCCCAGCCAGCCAGCTCTCGGCGGCAAAGGCACCAGCCTGCCTGCTGGCGCCTGGCTGCTGCTGCTGCTGCTGCACGCGCCCGCCGCAGCGCGGACAGCGCCACAACGGTGGTAGGGGCCGGGTGCCGCAGAGGAAGCGCAGATCGCCTGATCCCGCTCTCACGCTCCCACCCGTAGGCCGTGTCTCATCCTGTGATGTTCCTACACCGCGGTCTCGCGCAGGTCCGGTCTCGCCGCTTTAGTCTATCCGCACTCGTCGTACTCTAAATCCATCCTCTATAAAGAATATTCTATCCTGGTCATCAAGATTCCTTCCTTTATACTACTTTCTCCCACACCCATCCATACTCCATATCATACTCTATATACTGTGGGGCCCGCTTGCCAGGTTTGTTTAATAATAAAACCCACCTCCTTTCTCTCTCTGTCGGCAGTCAGTGAAGGGAGCACCCCATGGCGGCCACCGCTTCCTCGCTAGCGCCGGCCTGCCCCACGCCACGAGCACCTCCTCTCCTCGGCGACGGCACGACGGCTGCCGTCGCCCCTCTCCCAGCCTGCGGCCTGGGTTGCCGGGCGAGGGCGCTGCGACGCTGTCCGGCGGGGCGCCTCGCGCTCCGCCTGCTCGGCGCTGCTGGGCGCAGGCTCCCGCGCTGCCCCGGCGGCGGCGCGCGCGCGGGTGAGCGCGTCCGGCGGCGGCCTCGCTGCCCGCCAGCGGCGCTCGAAGCGCCTAACGGCAGCGGCGGGCGACCGGGCGCTGCCCGGCGGCTCGGCAGGGCGGCCGGTGCTCGCAGCGCCCGGGCGGCTGAGCGGCTACCAGGGCGCGGAGTCTCAGCGCTCAGCGGCTACGGGCGGAGCTTTCCCTGCCGCTTCCACCTTCGCCGGGCGAGGCGCGCTGCGCATCCGGGCGGCGGCCTGCGGCGCAGCGGGCGGGCGGCGCTCGCGACGGGCGAGGCGTGCTGCACGCTGTTTAGCAGCGGCCTCGCGGGCGGGCGGCGCACGCCCGCGACCGGGCGGCGCTCGCTCGGGGTTTTGCTCGGCGGCGCAGACGACGACGACTTCCGCGGGCCTCCCTCCCTTCCTCCCTCCCACTGCTCCCGCCCCTTCTCCCTCTCCCCCCCGAGGTCCGGGCGGGGCGGGCGCAATGGCGGAGGACAAGCCAGCGAGGCGGGGCCCCGCGCCACGCCGGCCTTCCCCTGACGACCACTACGACGCCAGGACTGGCGGGCGACTGGCGCATCCGGGCGGGGTACCGTTGACTACCCCGACGCCCGTGCGGGCGTTTTTACGCCAAACGCCGGTTCGGACGCGTTCCCGTGTCGAGTGCAGATAGCCTCGGCGAATGCGCCAAATGCTCAAAGAGTCGGCAGTGCACCAGGTGAAGCGAACCCGCAGTAGTGGATGGCGACGAGGCCGGATTTGGGTCGGGTCGGGTGGTTTCAGCCTCCGCGAGGGGTTGGCCTACTTATAAGCCGGCCGATAAACCAAAACACCGTTAAAAAACGACGATTTTATGTGAAAAAATAATGTTAGCTAATAAGCTAATCACGGTTTTTCAAAGAAAAACAAACAGAATATAGGCCACGGGTTTGCAGTTTCAGGGACCCAAATCGAAGTCGGGTTTAAGGCGGGTTTTAACATGCACCAGCATGTGCTCCCAGATAAAGCAACTTTTGCAGCGAAATGTTTTACAGAGCATGTGAGATTTAGTTCAACTTTTTTTAGAGAGCAAATTTTGTGAGAACGTGAGATCTTTTTAGTTTTTTTTAGTAAGCAATTTTTAGTGCTATGTGCCCGTCTTCTCCAGCCGGATTTTGGGTCTTCGCACGTTTTGGGGTGGGTAGGTTTACATCCAAAAGATAATTTAGGGTCTAGCCGAGTTTGTGTTTTAGGTTCGAGTGTGCGGGCGTGCCACCTGGCTTTCAACACGTCCACCTGTAGTGCTGGATCTGGATGTTTAGTAAACTAGTAGGATGCCCCGCGCGTTGCTGCGGGTATGAAGTAGAAATGTAAGGAGTTTATAACGGTCGAAACTATGAATTAGTAGATACATATATATAGATGTAGTAGGTCAATTGCAGAGGTTGTATCCATTGACATACATGATCTAGATTATTTGAATTGGTCATCACCCAAATCTTATCTACCCGAACCCCACCCCTACTATACCCGAGGGTCACCCCCCTCCCAAAATTTAGGACTTTTCCTTTATAAAATTATGCATGTTTCGGAGGACCATATGTAATCCATATGATATGTAGTTTTGCTATTTTTTTTGCTTACAAATGGGTTTTTACTTAGAAACGGTTTAAATTATCAAAATATATCCATATGGGATCTTGTTTTGAAGAGTTTATTGCGAGGAATACCATGGTGCAATTGGATTTTAATTACGATACTTGGTTTAGGTACTACAACTTTTTTCTATTTCAAAAGAAAAAGCTAGTGGGAGATAAATGAGCCTTAGTGGAGGTAACTCCTTTGATGATGTCACCGACATCACTTTTGAAGTTTCGACCAATCAGAAGCTAGAGAATTAGTTAGTGAAGGTTAGGATTATAGGAGTTATAGATAGGAGTGCTACAGTCCCAAAATGTACTGTAGGATAGCACTGTCGACGAGAATCTGCTCCAAACACAACTTATCAAACGCGCTTTGCGCTTGCTACTTGCTACTAGGACGAAATTATTGAAAAGTTGACTCAACTGCGCACTAGCTAGCTATTCATTCCTAACTCGAAAACATATGCTCTTTATTATCATCGAAACTGATCTGAAAACCTAACTGCTTGAAAACTTGATTATCCTTTTCAGAATTCATTACAAGATGAAGAATTTGTTGGCCCAAGTGTATGCATGTGCAGACCGAACAATAATCAATCTTAGAAGAACTAGACTGATGAACAATAGTGTATTCATTGATTTCACAGAACATCTGACAGGAGGCCTAATTTTAATTTTACACACGCACCTTGCCCCCCCTAGTTCTTTCTTTGGTTCCGCCTCTGGGTCGTAGAAAGGCAAGGTGTTGTGACTTGCTTCATGCAACAAGACTAAAGACCGTATATACAAAATGCTAGAGCTAGATATAGCAGACTAGGAGGGACCCTTCGTTTCGGGGTCTAGAGCAACTGCCCTTTTGATGTACCCCAGGACCGGTTGCTCACGAATGACGATCCAGAAATGATCCTAGGAGTGTTCGTTACTTAATACTTCTACTTAATTATGCTAGTATCCCTCAAAAATGACATATCATTGTAGCATACATGCCAATTTTAAAATAAATGACAAGTAAAATCATATAAGATTTTTACTCACTCCATTGTGAAAGAAAAACACAACTCTAGGGCGATACTAGGTGAAGAAATCATCTCAGGTTTGACCAGTTGTATAAAAAAGAAAAAACATTGATATTATCATACTGATTAAGTATTAGTAGATTCATCATGAATTAAAATTCTATAGCATTACTTTTTTGGTGTTATAAATATTAATATTTTTATAATTTTAAACAAAATTTATAAATAGTTTAACTAAGAAGAGAACCCAAATTGCATTTCTTTACCGGACGGCATGTACTCATCACATATTCCTTCACGAAAAGAATTGTGGCTAAATTAAGGACAAATGGCCAAAGACCATTTGCATAAATCTGAAAAAAAAAAACACTCGCGAACCAAGGTACACACATATTTATACTACTACGTATTATATGAACAGTAGTTGAACCGGCCGGGATTTGTTTCAGGGGAAAGGAACCGTATTGTAACAAGCTTGTAGCACAGGTACTGGAGGAAAAAGGAACCTAGCTATTGACTATTCCGGCGCACAAAAGTCAATATGGAGTACATATACTATATATATATATATATATATATATATATATATATATATATATATATATATATATATATATATATATAAATCCATGAGTCTTCAGGAAAGTTGTTCTATATTTTCGATTCCACTCTGAATAGTGACTGGTCTTCACCAATAATTAAACTAGTAGGATGCCCAGCGTTCGTTCTTGCAGTATGAAGTAGAAATGTAAGGAGTTTATAACTGACCGAAACTATGAATTAGTAGATACATATATATAGATGTAGTAGGTCAATTGCAGAGGTTGTATCCATTGACATACATGGTCTAGATTATTTGAATTGGCCATCACCCAAATCTCATCTACCCGAACCCCCACCCCTACTATACCCGAGGGTCATCCCCGTAACACCCCCTGTTACGTTAGCCTAAACCTGCCATGTCATCATCATCATTGCATGAGCATTCATAATTAGAGAACACTAATTCAAACAAACAAAATGAGTTTATCAATTTCTAGGGTTGGTTGAGCTCTTTCATATCGTATGCGTATGTGCATGTCATTAAACCTTCTTCACAATTTTACTTTTTGTTTATAAAAGCAACCAAATAAAAAGCAACCTTGGTGTGTACAAGTGCTTGGCTAACCCTAGCTCACACCCTAACCATGTTTTATAAGTCAAATGATGCAAAAGCAAGAATCGAAATTGGATTTAGAATCCGAATCCCAAAACCCTAACCCTAGTGGTTAAGTGTTGGAATTCAATTTCATTTTCAATTTTGATGAGCTAACTATAATTAATTTTATAAATAAAAGTTGCTAACCAATGGCACTATTTCAAAGTATGAAGTTTTCACTTTGGAAATATGCTATTGGTTGGGTTTGAAAAGTGCTACAACATCATTAATTAATTGCCCAAAAGTCCAATTTGATTTTCCTTTTCAAAAACCCTAATTTCAAAAGTGTTTTTGCCCCCTTCTTAATTTCACCTCAAAATATTCAAAATTTAGGAAAACTCCAAAAATACAGTTTGTGCATCTCTTTGAGCTCTACAACTTTGGTATACAAAGTTTTCCAAGTTTTTGAATAAAATTTTAAATAATTTTAAAAGTTCTTCAAATTGGAAGTTATCCCCTTTGATTTTTAAACTCTAATTCAAAAATTATTTGGTTTCATGAAAAACTTTCTACATGAAAGTTGTAGATCTTGAGAAAATGAATAACTTTTATTTTTGGAGATTTTCATCTTTTATGCAAAAATTAAAAGTAATTTTGAAATCCTTAAAATTAAGGTTTTGCCCTCTTTTTGAATTTGAAATACAAATTCAAAATCTATCTGAAATCTGACAAAACTTCTTAAATAGAAGTTGTAGAGAATTAAAATTTTGCACAATCTGTATTTTGGGAATTTTTCATCTTCTATTAAAAATCTGGGAGTATTTTGAAAAGGGGAGAGGATGAGCTGTGTACTTTCTACAATAACGAGGGGGTGTGGCGTAACCTTCTAAATTATATGGCCCACAAGTACCGACATTGTCCCTAAGACCTCTGTCAGCCGTACCAGTACCACATAACCTAGAATGTTACGTCGGGTGGATCCCCGATAAACCCGCGATCACTCCGGGATCGATACTTACGAGACATCACAAGATTACAACAGTTTTCATACAAAATACCGAGGTAGCGGAAGACTTACAATAACTTAATTTACAAAACTTTTGTCAAACTTATACAAACCAGAGTAGCATTATTACAAACAAATGAAGTATCATTATATAACGTTATTACAAACACACAACGAAAGCGCCCTGCCCACGGGCCACACAATCTATTCCTCGGTAGACTCTTCCTCGATCACCGTCATGCAACAAGGGCCGTAGCACTCTTGTCCATGCGGTTCACCTGCAACAGGGGTTGAACAAACCCTGAGTACAAAAAGTACTCCATAAGACTTACCCGACCAAAAATTTGGGAGAAGACTTCGGGAATGCTGGCTAATAGGAATCAAGGTGAGGCTTTAGCAAGATCAAATGACACCTTGGCAAAAGAGACTAAGCCAGTCCTTACTTTACTACATCAATCACTTGTCAACCAAGTACCGGATTCAAAACTTTCCATCATCAACTTCCATTATTACTACGATCTTTGGTGCAAGGATCACGGCTCCCATATCGTGGAGCACCACGACGATTCGAATCGCTTTATATACCCATTTGGGGCTTCCTAGCCACACGATGTATGCGAGACCAAACATCTCACATACATCAACTCACGCTTGCATTTCTCCCCTGCCGAACGGATCCTAGCCACGAGAGTACAAGTACACCATTTTCCTACGCCGTCGGTCTGGCCGTCGACGGGTATACCCGTAGTATGGGTACACGCTACTTCCCGTGCGGGTTGTCCGTTCTCGCATGGATCATACGAGGGAGCTTACCGCCATTAGCATGCGACTAGTACTATCCAATAACCTCATGATCCAAGGGCCAAGACAACGAACGGTGCTTAACCGGCTCACAAGTGGATCGACACTACACCGGGGCACTAGCCCCTCCCGGTGCAAGTCACTCCACCCGGTCTCAATTTACTTATCATCATGCTCTTGTTGCGTACCCTTGACCCGATCAAAGTGAAGGGATACCAACAAGTAACATCGTTTTTTCGTAATTGCCCTCAAGGGGAACTTTTGTTATCACATCTTTAAAAACATTTCATAAAGCCTGTGCTATTTGCGGGGCTAAGCATGCACTAGCATTTTTGAAATCAAAACAGTATCCGGGGTATATATCAAGGTATGGTAAATGCACCAAATTAGGTGATCACACAACTCCCATTACCTAATGCATCACATCATCAACATACAATATAAAAGCTTTTCGAAATACAAGGCAGGGTTTAAATGCATCCGGGGCTTGCCTTGGGGCTCGACGAAGTTAGGAGCAGCGATGGCACTGCTGAGATCGGGACCAACCTTCTCACACTGATAACCTTCCTCCGGGACGGGAGTCGGATCAACTACACGATTGAGATGCATGATTACGATGCAAGAACAAAAAGGAACATGCGATAATGATGCAACGATTGTTAACCTATCTTGAGTACAACTTTCCTTCATGGTATAGTTGCACTAAGAAGGTATAACTAGCGTCGACGACGACGAACTAACGATACGCAGTCAACATAACATGCCGAAGGTCATTAAGGTTAATGACCTAGGGTCATCACTCAATCCCAAAATCAAGCAACACTAACAGTGATTAAAGGTGATTACTAATTTATTGACCATTTTTACAGTCGTTGAAAGCCACTAATTAACTTGCTAATTGGAGATTAATTAAACCCTAATTAACCACATGATTAATTAATTAAACATTAATTAATTAAAGGGTTAATTAAGCATAAAACAAAACTTAATCAAAACTTAACCAAACTTCACAATTAAGATCATTATCATCTAATTAGCACACAAAACAAATCTCATAATTTTTTGGACTTATATTTTAATTATTAAAAATCATGGAAGTGGCATTTAATAATTAAAAGAGCAAATTATTGCACAATTAATTTTTATTGAAAAACCATAGTTAATATTTTTCCTAGGTAGTGCATCACTCAAGGAATACAGACATATTTTTGTTCAAATTTTATCTGCCCAAATGGATTTATAGCAAAAATATGAAATTCAGCATTTGGAAATTGAATTTAGAAAAAGGAAAAACATCTCCCTCTCCTTCCCGGGCCATGATGCGGCCCACAAAGCACGGCCCGGCCTGCTTTCCCAGCGCCCCCGGCCTGCTCCGCCTGGCGCAGTGCGCAGCCCAGCCCAGCCGAGCCAGCCCACAAGCAGCTCCTCCCTCTCAGCGGCCCCGGCCCCACTGTCCGGATTCTCCTCCCTCCTCTTTTCTCACCGGCACAGGGGGCGGCGGCGACGGCGCTACTCGCCGTCAACGACTCCTCCGGCGAAAACGATTCCACAAACGGACTCCTCTCTTCCTCCCGAGCACAACGAGCTATTGGATGAAGGCAAACGGTGGCCGGAGATGGGATGGTGGCGGCCATGGCGGCTTCGGCTTCGCGCGGCGGCGGCGGCACGGCGGCGTTCCCGTCATGGGAGTGCGGTAGAGATCAAACCGATGGAAGGAATAGGTTCAGGGAGCTCTTGGCGAACCTGATGCTTTTTCTTTGTTTGAGCCTGAGGTGAAGAAGAGGTGGATGACCGCGGCGGAGGCGGTTTCAGCCGCGTGAACCGTTGGCGTGGCGGCGTTCGGCCGGCCGGGCTCCGAGGAAGAAGGAATCATGCCCGCGATATCGACGATGTCACGAGCCCCGAATTGGTTTGGTGGGTGCGCAACAAGGTGGAGAAGCTATGGACAAGAACAATTGGACCGAGACGTGGTGACGACCGTGAATTTCACGGCGGCGGCGAAAAGATGGACGGCGACGGTGAAGGAGAAGAAGAAGAGAATTTGGCGGCCGGTGATGGCTTTTATAGAGCATGGACGAAGTGGGGAGGTGGCGAGGAGTTTCGCGACCCTGTCCAGTGGTTGGCAGCGTGCTCATGCGCCGGGATTGCCGGAGAGGAGGCCACGGCGGCGGTCGGCGGCATGGGCAGAAGAGAAGAGCAAGTCCCCCCCCTTGTTACTGTAGCAGTGCCAGCACATCATTTCCCTTTTCAAATTACTTTCAAAATTTGAAAAAAAAGTTGAAAAATTCCCAAAATACAGATTGCTCCAAATTTCATGCTCTACAACTTTCATTTAGAAAGTTTTGTCAGATTTCAAATGGATTTTGAATTTGCATTTCAAATTCAAAAAGAGGTCAAAAACTAAATTTTAAGGATTTCAAAATTACTTTTAAATTTTGAATAAAAGATGAAAATATCCAAAAATAAAAGTTGTTCTATTTCTCATGATCTACAACTTTCATGTAGGAAGTTTTTCATGAAAATAAATAGTTTTTGAATTGGAGTTTAAAAATCAAAAGGGATATTTCCCAATTTGGAGAACTTTTGAAATTAGTTCAAATTTTATTCAAAAACTTGAAAAACTTTGAATACCAAAGTTGTAGAGCTCAAAGAGATGCACAAACTGTATTTTGGAATTTTTTCCCAAATTTTGAATATTTTAAGATGAAATTAAGAAGGGGCAAAAACACTTTAAAATTTAGGGTTTTGAAAAGGAATTTCAAATTGGACTTTTGGGCAATTAATTAATGATGTTGTGGAACTTTTCAAACCCAACCAATAGCATGCTTTCAAAGTACAAACTTCATACTTTGAAATAGTGCCATTGGTTAGCAACTTTTATTTATAAAATTAATTACGGTTAGTTCCTCAAAAGTGAATTTGAAATTCAAACCCACCACTTAACCAACTAGGGTTAGGGTTTGGGATTCGGATTCCGAATTCAGTTTTGATTCTTTCTTTTGCACCATTTGAATTGTAAAACACGGTTAGGGTGTGAGTCAGGGTTAGCCAAGCACTTGCAACCATCAAGATTAGTTTTAGTTGGTTACTTTTATAAACAGGAATCAAGCATGTGAATGGAGTTTAAATGATATACATATACACATACGATATGAAAGAGCTCAACCAGTCCTACAATTAATAAACTCATTTTAATTATTTACATTAGGGTTCTCTAATCATGAATGCTCATGCAATGATGATGATGACATGGCAAAGTTTAGGTTAACGTAACACCGGGGGTGTTACATTATATTCCCCTTAAAAGGAATCTCGTCCCGAGATTCAAAGCTTAGGACTAAGTAATGGAAAAGGAAATGTATCAAGCAAACACATCTTACATGGTTTCATAAGGGAGGTGGAAGGGTTCATATTACAAGTCTCATGTTTTTAGAAAGTCACAATTCTTGGAAACGAATCGTGGCTTAGGTGAAGGAAGGAAGAAACTCCGGGAAAGGCTCATTCAAGAATTCCTTCAACCAACTTATTCCATAGATCACATCTATGTTTTGATCCTTCAGTAAGAAGAACATATAGAACCTATGAGATTGAGATCCTTAGGGCTAGCAAGAATAGGATTGATGTTACTTAGCCCAACCACTTTGCAAACGGGGATATGATTCTTTAAACAAGTGAATTAAACATGATGCATGATCGAACCTACGGATCAAGCAAAAGACTCTTTAAATTTAACATAAGCATTCTTTTAATAATATCGGGCAAAAAGGAAAACAACATGATACTCCGCTTAAAACTCTTTTAAATAGCACCTAGAAAGGCTACTAGAAAGAATTAAGACGGAGCAGAAGCAATTTGGACCAAACCACATTTTAACTTTTGGATTCAAAATATTTTGAAGCTTTTGAAAAGTAATACTGTGAGTATCTTTGTAAATACCGCTCGATACCCTTCGTGGCGTAACCTTCTAAATTATATGGCCCACAAGTACCTAACATTGTCCCTAAGACCTCCTCATCACCGCATTTTGAGTACCACATAACCTAGAATGTTACGTCGGGTGGATCCCCGATAAACCACGATCACTCCAGGATCGATACTTACAGACACATCACAAAGATTACAACGGTTTTCATACAAAATACCGAGTAGCGGAAGACTTACAATAACTTAATTTACAAAACTTTTGTCAAACTTATACAAACCAGAGTAGCATTATTACAAGACAACGGAAGTATCATTACTTAACTTTATTACAATCACACAACAAAAGTGCCCTGCCTAGAGGCCACACAATCTACTCCTCGGCAGACTCTTCCTCGATCACCGTCATGCAACAAGGGCCGTGGCACACTTGTCCATGCGGTTCACACCGCAATGGGGTCGAACAAACCCCGAGTACAAAAAGTACTCCGCATGACTTACCCGACCAAAAATTTGGGAGAAGACTCAGGAATGCTGGCTAATAGGAATCAAGGTGAGGCTTTAGCAAGATCAAATGACACCTTGGCAAAAGAGACTAAGCCAGTCCTTACTTTACTACATCAATCACTTGTCAACCAAGTACCGGATTCAAAACTTTCCATCATCAACTTCCATTATTACTACGATCTTTGGTGCAAGGATCACGGCTCCCATATCGTGGAGCACACGACGATTCGAATCGCTTTATATACCCATTTGGGGCTTCCTAGCCACACGATGTATGCGAGGACCAAACATCTCACATACATCAACTCACGCTTGCATTTCTCCCCGCCGAACGGATCCTAGCCACGAGAGTACAAGACACCATTTTCCTACGCCGTCGGTCACAACCGCCGACGGGTATACCCGTAGTATGGGTACACGCTACTTCCCCGTGCGGTTGTCCGTTCTCGCATGGATCATACGAGGGAGCTTACCGCCATTAGCATGCGACTAGTACTATCCAATAACCTCATGATCCAAGGGCCAAGACAACGAACGGTGCTTAACCGACTCACAAGTGGACGACACTACACCAGGGCACTAGCCCCTCCCTGTGCAAGTCACTCCACCCGGTCTCAATTTACTTATCATCATGCTCTTGTTGCGTACCCTTGACCCGATCAAAGTGAAGGGATACCAACAAGTAACATCGAGGTTTTCGTAATTGCCCTCAAGGGGAACTTTTGTTATCACATCTTTAAAAACATTTCATAAAGCCCATGCTATTTGCGGGGCTAAGCATGCACTAGCATTTTTGAAATCAAAACAGTATCCGGGGTATATATCAAGGTATGGTAAATGCACCAAATTAGGTGATCACACAACTCCTGTTACCTAATGCATCACATCATCAACATACAATATAAAAGCTTTTCAAATACAAGGCAGGGGTTTAAATGCATCCGGGGCTTGCCTTGGGGCTCGACGAAGTTAGGAGCAGCGATGGCACCGCCGAGATCGGGACCAACCTTCTCACACCGATAACCTTCCTCCCGGGGCGGAGTCGGATCAACTACACGATTGAGATGCATGATTACGATGCAAAGAACAAAAAGGAACATGCGATAATGATGCAACGATTGTTAACCTATCTTGAGTACAACTTTCCTTCACGGTATAGTTGCACTAAGAAGGTATAACTAGCGTCGACGACGACGAAACTAACGATACGCTAATCAACATAACATGCCGAAGGTCATTAAGGTTAATGACCTAGGGTCATCACTCAATCCCAAAATCAAGCAACACTAACAGTGATTAAAGGTGATTACTAATTTATTGACCATTTTACAGTCGTTGAAAGCCACTAATTAACTTGCTAATTGGAGATTAATTAAACCCTAATTAACCACATGATTAATTAATTAAACATTAATTAATTAAAGGGTTAATTAAGCATAAAACAAAACTTAATCAAAACTTAACCAAACTTCACAATTAAGATCATTATCATCTAATTAGCACACAAAACAAATCTCATAATTTTTGGACTTATATTTTAATTATTAAAAATCATGGAAGTGGCATTTAATAATTAAAAGAGCAAATTATTGCACAATTAATTTTTATTGAAAAACCATAGTTAATATTTTTCCTAGGTAGTGCATCACTCAAGGAATACAGACATATTTTTGTTCAAATTTTATCTGCCCAAATGGATTTATAGCAAAAATATGAAATTCAGCATTTGGAAATTGAATTTAGAAAAAGGAAAAACATCTCCCTCTCCTTCCCGGGCCATGATGCGGCCCACACAGACGACGGCCCGGCCTGCTTTCCCCCCCCCCGGCCTGCTCCGCACAGCGCAGTGCGCGGCCCAGCCAAATCGAGCCAGCCTCCTCCTCTCCTCCCTCGACACGGCCCGGCCCCACTGGTCGGATTCTCCTCCCTCCTCTCTTTTCTCACCTAAGACGCGGCGCGGCGGCGGCGACGGCGCTACTCGCCGTCAACGACTCCTCCGGCGAAAACGATTCCACAAACGGACTCCTCTCTTCCTCCCGAGCACAACGAGCTATTGGATGAAGGCAAACGGTGACCGGAGATGGGATGGTGGCGGCCATGGCGGCTCGGCCGCGCGGCGTGTGGCGGCACGACGGCGTTCCCGTCATGGGAGTGCGGTAGAGATCAAACTGATGGAAGGAATAGGTTCAGGAGCTCTTGGCGAACCTGATGCTTTTGCTGTTTGAGCCTGAGGTGAAGAAGAGGTGGATGACCGCGGCGGAGGCGGTTTCCAGCGACGTGAACCGTTGGCGTGGCGGCGTTCGGCGGCCGGCTCCGAGGAAGAAGGAATCATGCCCGCGATACTGACGATGTCACGAGCCCCGAATTGGTTTGGTGGGTGCGCAACAAGGTGGAGAAGCTATGGACAAGAACAATTGGACCGAGACGTGGTGACGACCGTGAATTTCACGGCGAGCAGAAAGATGGACGGCGACGGTGAAGGAGAAGAAGAAGAGAATTTGGCGGCCGGTGATGGCTTTTATAGAGCATGGACGAAGTGGGGAGGTGGCGAGGAGTTTCGCGACCCTGTCCAGGTGGTTGGCCGCGTGCTCATGCGCCGGGATTGCCGGAGAGGAGGCCACGGCGGCGGTCGGCGGCATGGGCAGAAGAGAAGAGCAAGTTCCCCCCTTGTTACTGTAGCAGTTGCCGGACATCATTTCCCTTTTCAAATTACTTTCAAAATTTGAAAAAAAAAAAAAGAAAAAATTCCCAAAATACAGATTGCTCCAAATTTCATGCTCTACAACTTTCATTTAGAAAGTTTTGTCAGATTTCAAATGGATTTTGAATTTGCATTTCAAATTCAAAAAAGAGGTCAAAAACCAAATTTTAAGGATTTCAAAATTACTTTTAAATTTTGAATAAAAGATGAAAATATCCAAAAATAAAAGTTGTTCTATTTCTCATGATCTACAACTTTCATGTAGGAAGTTTTTCATGAAAATAAATAGTTTTTGAATTGGAGTTTAAAAATCAAAAGGGATATTTCCCAATTTGGAGAACTTTTGAAATTAGTTCAAATTTTATTCAAAAACTTGAAAACTTTGAATACCAAAGTTGTAGAGCTCAAAGAGATGCACAAACTGTATTTTGGAATTTTTTCCCAAATTTTGAATATTTTAAGATGAAATTAAGAAGGGGCAAAAACACTTTAAAATTTAGGGTTTTGAAAAGGAATTTCAAATTGGACTTTTGGGCAATTAATTAATGATGTTGTGGAACTTTTTCAAACCCAACCAATAGCATGCTTTCAAAGTACAAACTTCATACTTTGAAATAGTGCCATTGGTTAGCAACTTTTATTTATAAAATTAATTACGGTTAGTTCCTCAAAACTGAATTTGAAATTCAAACCCACCACTTAACCAACTAGGGTTAGGGTTTGGGATTCGGATTCCGAATTCAGTTTTGATTCTTTCTTTTGCACCATTTGAATTGTAAAACACGGTTAGGGTGTGAGTCAAGGTTAGCCAAGCACTTGCAACCATCAAGATTAGTTTTAGTTGGTTACTTTTATAAACAGGAATCAAGCATGTGAATGGAGTTTAAATGATATACACATACACATACGATATGAAAGAGCTCAACCAGTCCTACAATTAATAAACTCATTTTAATTATTTATATTAGGGTTCTCTAATCATGAATGCTCATGCAATGATGATGATGACATGGCAGGTTTAGGTTAACGTAACACCGGGGGTGTTACAGGGGGGGCTCACACCTGCCCATGCCGGTGGCCGGGCCGTCGTCGCCCGTGGTCAATCTCGCCGTTTTCCGGTTTCTGCGCGCCACCACCCACCTCAACACCGTCGAGAAGGTGCTTGGCACCACGTCGACCATCTCTTTACCCATATAAGCAAACGATCGTAAATTAGATGCGTCCGTCTTTCTCCCTCTGCTCACCGCCGGCCGCGTCATCTCCATCATCCGTGAAATTCACCGTCCCACACACCATCATCATCCAATTACCATCGTCACTGGTTCCGCAACTTCCTTGCGCACCCACCCAACTCGTTTGAAGCTCGTAAGATCGTTAGCATCGCCGGCACGGCTTCATCTTCTCGAGGCCGGTCACCGGGCGCCCGCCGAAACTCATCTCCACCGCGGCTCCGGCTCTCTTCCACCCCGCTTGAACCGTGCGCGCATCGTGCTCGAAGTAAGCCCCTGAGTCCCCCTATGAGGTTGGTTGCGTGTGTTTCTTCACGGGTTGGCCGGAATACGGTGAGCCCGACGTGCTCCGGCGTGCCCGAGCCGCCATGACCAGGACCATGCGCGCTCCCGTGGTGAGTAGCAGTCGTGTAGCACCTTGCTAGGTCCGCCATGACATGGGGAATCCACCGGTGCCCTTTGGTGTCGTCGTTGACGTCGCCGTTGGCAAGAACGGCCGGTCGCCGCACCACCGTCCCCCGCTCGGTCGGAAAAGAAGAGGAGGAAGAAGGCGCCGACAACCGGCCCGCCTCGGCTGAGCCGTGAGGGGGGGGGGAAGCGGGCCGGGCGCCTAAGTTGGGCCGGGCCGCGGCTGCTTCTGGGGCGCGCGGAGAAGAAGGCAGGCCGGGCCGTGCGGATGGGCCGCACAAAGGCCGGAGGGAAAGAAAGGAGGAGTTTCTCTTTTTCTAAAATGAATTTATTTCCACATTTTTCATCTTTTTGTGTTAATTCCATTTGGGCAGATAAAATTTGAACAAAAATATGTCTGTGTTCCTTGAGTGATGCACTACCTAGGAAAAATACTAACTATGGTTTTTCAATAAAAATTAATTGTGCTTTAATTTGTTCTTTTTTATTAATAAAGGCAACTTCCATGATTTTTAATAAATAAAATATAAGTCCAAAAATTATGAAATTTGTTTTGTGTGCTAATCAGATGCTAATGATCTTAATTATGAAGTTTGATTAGATTTTGACTAATTTTTGTATTATGCTTAATTAACCCTTTAATTAATTAATGTTTAATTAATTAATCATGTGGTTAATTAGGGTTTAATTAATCTCAATTAGCAAGTTAATTAGTGGCTTTCAACGACTGTAAAATGGTCAATAAATTAGTAATCACCTCTAATCACTATTAGGGTTGCCTGATTTTGGAATTGAGTGATGACCCTAGGTCGTTAACCCTAATGACCTTCGGCATTTTATGCTGATTGCGTATCGTTAGTCCGTCGTCGTCGACGCTAGTTATACCTTCTTAGTGCAACTATACCGTGAAGGAAAGTTGTACTCAAGATCGGTTAACAATCGTTGCATCATTATCGCATGCTCTTTTTACTACCGCATCATAATCATGTATCTCAATCGTGTAGCCGTGCCGCCTCAAGAAGGTGTTCGGCGTGAGGGAGATTGGTCCCGATCTCAGCAGGTGCCATCGCTAATCCTAACCCATTCGAGCCCCAAGGCAAGCCCCGGATGCATTCAACCACCTCCTTGTATTTCAAAAAGCTTTTATATTGTATGTTCCCGATATGATGCATTAGGTAACAGAGGAGTTGTGTGATATCCTACTTTGATGCATTTACCGTACCTTGATATATTATCCTGGATACCTGTTTTGATTTATAAAATGTTTAGTATACGCTTCGCCCTGCTGATAGCATAGGCTTTATAAATAAAATGATTTCAATGTGTGATAACAAAATCCCCGTTGAGGGCATTTACGAAAACCTGATGTTACTTGTTGGTATCCCTTCACTTTGATCGGGTCAAGGGTACGCAACAAGAGCATGATGATGAGTAAATCGAGACCGGGTGGAGTGACTTGCACCGGGAGGGGGCTAGTGCCCCGGTGTAGTGTCGTCCACTTGTGAGTCGGTTAAGCACCGTTCGTTGCCTTGGCCCTTGGATCATGAGATTATTGGATAGTACTAGTCGCATGCTAATGGCGGTAAGCTCCCTTGTATGATCCATGCGAGAACGGACAACCGCACGGAAGTAGCGTGTACCCATACTACGGGTATACCCGTCGACGGTTGTGACCGACGGCGTAGGAAAATGGTGTCTTGTACTCTCGTGGCTAGGATCCGTTCGGGCGGGGAGAAATGCAAGCGTGAGTTGATGTATGTGAGATGTTTGGTCCTACATACATCGTGGTGGCTAGGAAGCCCCAAATTGGGTATATGAAGCGATTCGAATCGTCGTGTGCTCCACGATATGGGAGCCGTGATCCTTGCACCAGCATCGTAGTAATCATGGAAGTTGATGATGGAAAGTTTTGAATCCGATACATGGTTGACAAGTGATTGATGTAGTACAGTAAGGATTGGCTTAGTCTCTTTTTGCAAAGGTGTCATTGATCTTGCTAAAGCCTTACCTTGATTCCCATTAGCCAGCATTCCTGAGTCTTCTCCCAAATTTTTGGTCGGGTAAGTCTTGCGGAGTACTTTTTGTACTCAGGGTTTGTTCGACCCCTGTTGCAGGTGAACCGCATGGACAAGTGTGCCACGGCCCTTGTTGCATGACGGTGATCGAGGAAGAGTCTGCTGAGGAGTAGATTGTGTGGCCTCTAGGCAGGGCACTTTTGTTGTGTGATTGTAATAAAGTTAAGTAATGATACTTCCGCTGTCTTGTAATAATGCTACTCTGGTTTGTATAAGTTTGACAAAAGTTTTGTAAATTAAGTTATTGTAAGTCTTCCGCTACTCTGGTATTTTGTATGAAAGCTGTTGTAATACTGTGATGTCTCTGTAAGTATCGATCCTGGAGGAAACGTGGTTCATCGGGGGTTTCACCCGACAGAACATTCTAGGTTATGTGGTACTCAAGTACGGCGGTGACGAGGGTCTTAGGGACAATGTCAGGTGCTTGTGGGCCATATAATTTAGAAGGTTCTGCCACATCCCCCTCCCAAAATTTAGGACTTTTCCTTCATAAAATTATGCATGTTTCGGAGGACCATGTAATCCATATGATATGTAGTTTTGCTAGTTTTTTTTTCTTACAAATGGGTTTAAATTATCAAAATATATCCATGTGGGGTCTTGTTTTGAAGAGTTTATTACGAGGAATACCATGGTGCAATTGGATTTTAAATACGATACTTGGTTTAGGTACTACAACTTTTTTCTATTTCAAAAGAAAAAGCTAGTGGGAGATAAACGAGCCTTAGTGGAGGTAACTCCTTTGATGATGTCAGCTGACATCACTTTTGAAGTTTCGACTAATCAGAAGCTAGAGAATTAGTTAGTAGGGGTTAGGATTATAGGAGTTATAGATAAATAAACATCTAAACATCTGAAAGAGCAATACTGTTTTGTTATAGCATTAATAGGTGCATATCTGCATTCATACTCGATTTTAATATAGATACTAAGACCCTATTTATAAGAGCTCTGCTTTCTCCGATGGAGTTATGCATTGGATTGGATTCCTTAGAAGGGAGCAAAGACGAGAAGCTGATGATAATTGATTCCCTACTGACTGTCTACCTCTATAGCAGAAACAATACAAATTGAAACAATGTTTAGACAAACTCTCTTAAAAGGTATCAATATGTCATATTTTACTATATATGTATAGTAGATTCATAATGTAATATACGTTTAAATCGTATTTATTTAAATTATAAGTGTTGATAGTATTTTCTACTATAAACTCACTTACAATTAAAATGTTTGACTCGGATCAAATCTAGAATCACACCTTTTCTAAGACATAGGAATAGAGAGCAATAAGCTTCAATTGATAAATTGAGTTATAAGAATCTATGTGTTGAAAATGTTCTAAATTCATACCTTTATGATAGGACTATGAGATTTTTTCTGGATAAAGGTTCTTTGATTTTATTATCCTATTCATTATAGGTTTTACTAGATCCTAGGATCATAATAATGTGTTAAAAGGTACTTTAATGTTCTCCTCATGGGGTCAATAAGCCTCAAATTTGATGACACATATAAACAATATGATAACACTATGATGTGTTATAAGTATTCATTACATGAATCATAAAAGTATTTTCTAATAAATTTATTTTGAGATAAATACTTTTTATAGATTTAGATTAGCAAAAAATGAAAATGACTTATTCTAAGTATGGAATGATGTTTTTGTGTGTGTGTGTGTGTGGGGGGCGAAGACAGTCGACGTCTGATTATGAGATCGTGAAAAAAACTTTAACTTTGTAAGTGTAGCACATTTCATTTGTGCGTGGCAAATATTGTCTAATTATGGATTAACTAGGCTTAAAAGATTCATCTCGTGATTTACAACTAAACCGTATAATTAGTTATTTTTTACTTATATTTAATGCTTCATATATGTGGATAAAAATTTGATATGATGGAGAGAGTGAAAAGAATCTAGAATTAGTTATTTTTTTTTTACTTATATTTAATGCTTCATATATATGGATAAAAATTTATGTAACGAAGAAAAGGTGAAAAAATCTAGTGAATATCCGCCCGCATCCAAATAGGTCCAAATAAAAAAAGTGATGTCCTTTTATCGGACGAAAAGAAAGGATCGTACAAATGGGTTTTGGGCAGTCTTTCCTCCTCTCGAAGCGGCTCGGTCACGGCATGGCGCAATGGCAGAAATAATTTAAAGAACGCGGAACGAAACAAAAGGCTGACACCGTGTCAGAAGTCAGAGCCGGAGCCTGATCTTCACGTGATATGGTGAGTAGATCCACGCGGAGTTTTCCCTTGCAGCATTTTTTTTCTTTCACCGGTTTCTCCCACAAATTGTAAATATAAATAAACCACGAAAGAGCAGCATTTTGGTATAGTACCTCAAAATGAGCAAATGTTAATTTTCTGATACTGCAGTTCTCGTAGTACTAGTGTTTTTCTTAAAAAATAGTGCAAATCGGAACAAGGCATTGCGAAAGGCAGGTGGCGGCAACCAGTGACTCCGTCCTCCGAAACCGCCAAAAGGCCAAAAGATATCCACGCCCATGCGTGTCACCTGTGCCGCTGCCATGTCTGGATGCCATTGCCACCGCAACGACAGTACGTACGAACGACACAGCTTGCTTTTACTGGAGTACGACGACCACACACTTCCCCTTGCCTTTGGAACGCCGGGGGCCGAGCGTAGAGAGACGCCGGCTGGCCCCGAGCGGGACGACGGGAGCCGTCACGCATAAATATATGGCCACCGCTTCACACTTCATCTGTCTGACACCGCTGCTGTCTCTTCTTTCCTCCTCTCGTCTCCAGAGCCTGCCCGCGCCCAGCCACCCGAGCTCTCTCCTTCCTTCCTTCCCTCCCTCCATAAAGTTGGAATCCGAACCGCCACAGGAAGCGCAGCAGCACCGGAGGAGAGGAGCCTCCAGAATGGCCGACGACAAGGAGACCGACTCGCCGCCGCAGCCGCCGCCGGCCAAGCTGCCCCGTCTCTCCTCCGCCGACACGAGCGCCGGTATGTACTGTACACGTTGTTACATTCAGCCCGGTTGGTTTAAAGCCATCGGGTAGCTGATCGTTGGGTTTTGGGTGTTACTGTGTTGTTTGCAGGAGAGGTGACCATGGCGGCCTCGTCGCCGCTGGTTCTCGGGCTGGGCCTGGGGCTCGGCGCGGGCGGCGGCGGTAGCGGCGAGCCGGACGCGGACGCGTCCCCGCGACGGCGACGGCGACGGCGACGGCGACGCCCAAGAGGCCGTCGGCGCTGACGTTCATGCAGCAGCAGGAGCTGGAGCACCAGGTGCTTATCTACCGCTACTTCGCCGCGGGCGCGCCGGTGCCGGTGCACCTGGTGCTCCCCATCTGGAAGAGCGTCGCCGCCTCCTCCTTCGGCCCCCAGCGCTTCCCCTCGCGTAAGCACCCACAGTTCAGCTTCGGCCGCCCTCATTTTTTCTGTTGTTTTTCAGTTCACCGGCGGTCATGGCTGTTTCGAGCTTGTAACGATGATAAGAAGGTTTTTGTTTTTCTTCGCCGCATCGGATGAACGAATGGATGTGTTGCAGTGATGGGCCTGGGGAGCCTGTGCTTCGACTACCGCAGCAGCATGGAGCCGGAGCCCGGGCGGTGCCGGCGCACGGACGGCAAGAAGTGGCGCTGCTCCCGCGACGTGGTGCCGGGCCACAAGTACTGCGAGCGCCACGTCCACCGCGGCCGCGGCCGTTCAAGAAAGCCTGTGGAAGCCGCCGCCGCCGCCGTCCCTGCACCTTCCCCGGCGCCGAGCGCGGCGACCGCCAGCATCCCCGGCGGTGGCGTCCCCGCCGTCCACCTGAGCGCCGCGCCCCCGCACCAGCACGGGCTCGGCCTCTCCCCCACCAGCGTCCTCCTCGCCCACAGCGCCGCGCGTGCCACATGAGCAGAGCGCTGCGGGCCAACCGGGGTGGGTGTCATGGGCAGTTGGTTGGGCTCGCTCTTGGGCCTCGGAATCACGAGAGGAAACGGAATCCGCAGGGATTACCATGTCGTGCGTGCTGTAATTTTTTTCTCAGCTTTCTAAAAACCTGTTTTTTTTTTTCTCGGCTTCTCTTGTGTTATACGTGTGCGGTTCTTGTGGCTTTTGCGTGGCCTGTGACACACACCTGTACTGTACGAGGGCAGCCAGGGAGATCATTTTCTTTTGTTGTGTTGTGGGGCGAGCGCCTCGGTGGTGTCGGCGTGTTGGGGCGGTGGGCGCCTGGCCGGAGGGGGGGAGGGCCCCCCCGGCTTGTGGTTCCTCCTGGGGACGCGAGGAGGAAGACGGGTGCGCTGCGTGCAGTGCAGTACTGCGCGCTCTGACCGTGTCAGAGGCTCGGGCAGCGTGACGAGGCGTTGGATGCCGCACTCTGTCTGCGCATGGCGCAGGCGCGGGCGCAGCGTCCTGCGGCGGTGTGGACAGTGGGGCCTGTTGCCACTCACGTCTCACAAATCCGCGGAACGAAGTAGCAGCAACCTCAGCTTCCACTTGAAGCTGCCCTTGTGCACGGGCTTGGAGATGATGGCATGATGGTTGAGCCTTATTTTTTTTAATCAAGTGTCGTTAGTCTGCCTGCGTAAGTTCGATTTGATTAGCAGAAAATGCATGCTACTCCAGTGTTTATCGGTCGGTTCAACCGATTTATTAGCTAATATAGTATTTTTTCTTCGAAACAAATCACCGACTTGTTTTTATCGATCGGCTTGGTTCACCTTAACAACCCATCTCCAAATAAAGTTATTAAAAATTAGATTCAAATATCTTTCCAATATCAATTACTCCTTTGTCACCTGAACGGCCCATCTCCAAATAAATTTATTAAAAATTAAATTTAAATATCTTTCCAATATTCCTTTGTCTCTAAACGTTAAGTAAGTTTAGCTTGATTGATAAAAAATTTAATATTTATATCTTTAAATAATTTTATTAAAACTAGATTTAAAAATCTTTCTAATAATACTAATTACGTACTATAAATATATTTTAAAAATATATGTTTAGACAAAATTATTTCTTGAAATCGACACGTGTCGCGCAGGCTTCGCTAGCAACTCTTCGGCTCCGCCGGTGCCGCCTCTGCATTGCCCGCGCAAGCTCTGCTGACACCTCCACTCCACAAACACGTGTCGCACTGCCACCTCTAGTTCTGTTGGCTTATAAAGGCGGTGATAAGCCAAAATACTATAGAAACACCGATTTTGTGTGTAAAAGCAAACTCGTTGGCTTATAAACCTGAAACGGTTTTTTAGCTCCAAATAACAGATATTAGTCTCGTCATCCCGCGTCCGCATCCATCTCGACCTCACCCACCTCCGCCCGTCGAACACCTGCACTACACTAGTGTCGAACCCGCAAATCGTCACCACAACAACGCACGCCTCCATGGTGCTGTCGGGCACGCCAACCATCGTGTTGTCCAAACCTCGCGACTATAGAACTTTGCCGCCGAATCGACGTCACTATTTTAGCCATGTAGCCATCGTGTACATTTCCTCCATGGCTCCATCTACTGCTTCAAGTTCTACTAGCAAATTCTAAGCGTTCTTGGACAGACACAGAATGGAGAGTGTTTTATTTATGTGTAGGACATAGTAAACGCAATGGTTAATGGTTATTTTGGAGAAAGAAACTTTAAAATTTACTGGAATCTAAGGATCCACGATGTGGATTTTTATGTTATCCAGAATCTATATAATCTAAAAAAATATGGACAGAGTTGCGCTGCCGAGCTGGAACCCGACTCCGAGAGGCCGGAGCCCACTGCTCCAGCGCCCATTTGACCTGACCGTCTGACGTCCGACTATTATGTCAGGGCCTGGGCCGCCAGTCGCCACACCTCGCCATGCGGCAAGGTAACAGGACTGACATCGAACCTCCATCAGACGGGTCAAGATGCATAATTCCACAGTCATGGTATGTGAACTCCGTTCGTGGATTAGGCCTCGTTTAAATTGAAACTTTTTTTAACCTGAACTTCTGTAGCACTTTCGTTTGTATTTAGTAAATATTGTCCAATCGTGAACTAACTAGGTTCAAAAGATTCATCACGTGATTTACAACTAAATTATATAATTAGTTATTTTTTTACTAACATTTAATGCTTCATGTATGCGAGTACAAATTGATGTGATGGAGAAAGAGTGAAAAAACTTATAGCTTCAGCTCCAACTGATGCACGTAAAAAGGATCCTTCGATTTCTATAAGCAAAACTACTGTTTTCCTATGGACCAAGGTGCCTTGACCTGCCAGCCATTGACGCAGTACTACTCCGTAGGTCGTAGCCCTATAAGCAATAATGCCGGCATCACGTGGATGATTACTAGCGGCAGCAGTATACTGTTCGGCACTCGGCAGTCGGCACAGTCTGTCGGGCAAATACTCCCTCGGTCCCTTATTAATCGTCGTTTTGGGTATTCATGCCACACGTTTGATTTGATTTGTAGAAAATACGTGCAATATTTATATCTCTAAATAAATTTGTTAAAAAACTAGATCTAAAGATCTTTCCGATGATACTAATTACAATACTAATCGATGATATTTACTATTTATTAAAATTGCCGGCAGTTATTTATCGGGAAGCGCAAGCGACAATTAAAAAAGAGACGGAGGGAGTAGGTTCAATCTACAGGCTAAGCAGGCTTTAGGCTATCCGCACTCGTCATCCTCCAAATTCATCCTTTAAAAGGAATCTTCCGTCCTGGTCATCAATATTCTCTCCTTTATATCATCTTCCTCCGCACTCATTCATCATCTATTTCTCTACTCTATTAGTGGGACCCATAATTTTTTTTTTTTTTTAAATCACCACCGGACACCTCTCTCTCCCCTCCCTTCTTCTCTTTCCTCTTCTTTCCCCTTCTCAAGTTCTCCACCAGTCATGCCTGCGCGTCCCCAGTCGTCGCCGCCGCCTCCTCCTCTCCAACTGCCGCTTGCTGCTGCTGGCGTGCGGGCCGCGAGGGAGCAGCGGCGGGCCGGCGAGGAAGCAGCAGCGGCTGGCCGGCGAGGGAGCAGCGGCGGGCCGGGGCGCGCGGCGGGCCTCCACGGCGGACGGCCATGGCGCGAGGCGAGCTCGCCCTTCCGGCCATGGCGCGAGCTCGCCCTTCCGTGAGCGCGCGGCGGGCGCGGCGCGCTGCTCGGACGAGCTCACGCGGCGCGGGCGACCGGGCGAGCGCCCTCCCGTGAGCTCGCGCGAGCGCCCCTCCGTGAGCCCGCCCTTCCGTGAGCTCGCGCGTCTACGCGGCGTCGGGAGAGCGCCCTCTCCGGCGCGGGAGCGGCCTCCTCCTCCGAGCGTGGCTGCTGCTGCGCGGCCCACCACGGCGCGCTCGCCGGCGGACGGGGAGCTCGCGGCGCACCGAGGAGCCGGAGCCCGCGACCGGACGGGGAGGCTCGCGGCCATGGAGCCCGCGACCGGACGGCGAGGCTGGCGGCCATGACCGGCGGCGGTCTGGCGCGGCGAGGCGCGCGCACGCGGCCCGGCGGCGCCCTCGCGCGGTTCGGCGGCGCCCTCGCGCGGCGTGGCGCGCGCACGCGCCTGGCGGCGCCCTCGCGAGGCGCGGCGAGGCGCGCGCACGCCCCGGCGGCGCCCTCACGCGGCCCGGCGACGGCGTGCCTTCTCTCTCCTCCCTCCCGCCTGCGAGCAGACGACGACGAGCGTGGGACGGGCAGCGTCCCGGCGGCGGGCGACGGCGGCCGGGCGCGCGGGCGGCAGGCGCCGCGGCCTGCCTTGGGCGCGCGGGCGGCGGGCGCCGCGGCCTGCCTTGGGCGCGCGGGCGGGCTCGCGCGGCGCGAGCTGCGGGTGGCCGCGGCGGCCTGCCTTGGGCGCCCCCTCCTCTGCTTACCGGCGGCGCGAGCAGAGGCGCGAGCGGCACGGCGGAGCAGAGGCGGAGGACAAGGACGCGCGGGGCACGGCGAGCGCGTGCTGGCCCGGCGAGCTCCGCCCCGCTGCTGTCTGTTGTTCCTCCCGCCTTCCTCTCTACGTTCGGCACGCGGACCGGCGAGCAGGCACGGCGGCGAGGCCCGCTCCGGCGAGCGCGCGGCCGCCCTTCTCTCTCCTCCACCCGCCTCGCCTTCGCCCCCCTTCTCTCTCCTCCACGCAGGCGCTCCCCGGACGCACGCTACTGCGCCAGGTTTGGCGTCCGGGGAGCGAGATTCCGGATGCCACGTCACGGCCCCGGACGCCGCTGCGGCGATTTGCGTCCGGGAAAGCGCGTACCGGACGCTTCCCCGGACGTGAGTGCGCATAGCCTTAGCCTGACGCCACCGCATCAGACTTCTTTACGCTCAACACTCGACACTCAACAAGCCGAAGCCTGTGCGTTCTGCTCCTGATGAATAGTTCAAAATCTTGCTCTCGAAAAATTCACAATACAAAGGAATATAACGATTGAAAACATGGGCCTTGTTCAGATGGAAAGTTTCTGCAATCTGAATAACTGTAACACTTTTATTTGTATTTGGCAAATATTATCCAATCGTGATCCAACTAGGCTTAAAAGATTCGTCTCGTGATTTACAACAAAACTATATAATTAGTTATTTTTTCACTAACATTTAATGCTCCATACATATGGGTATAAATTGATGTGATAGAGAGAGTAGAAAAACTTGCAACTTGCACACGAACTAAACAAGGCCATAGCATAAATAGCTTGTACAAAGTTTTATTTATTTGGTTCCGAATGATTAGAAGCAACTGAAATGTCCAATGGCGATGAGGCGCAAAATGCAACTGTAATGTGTGCACCTACAAACCAGTGAAAAGCTCTGATATAAAAAAAACAAACAAACAGAAAAGCTGCCCATAATTTACTTCAAAAATGATAGGTTAGTTTGTAAACTTGGGACGATCGATTGGTGGTAAAACCAATGTTGTGCCAAATACACGCATCACAATTGAACGCCGTGGCGTATAGGAGTATATCTTGTCTGCAACTTGCGTACTCCCTCCGTATAGAAATTGACGTTGTTTTAGACAAGGTTTGGATGAAACATTGAGAACATAAATCATGAATAAATTTTATGTTGTTAAGTTTAGAAATGTAAAAACTATATAAATAGATTTGTCTTGAAAAATACTTTCATAAAAGTATAAATATATCACTTTGTGATGAGTATTTTTACAAAAATATTAAGTCAAAGTTATGCTTTGGAGACCGTGTCGCTGTCCTAAACGACATCTAATTTCTATACGGAGGGAGTATTAATACAAAACATATCATGCTTAGCGTAGGCAGTCCCTGATTCCAACAAATCAAATGGCAGATTTGGGGATCTATGATGTGTGTTGCCGACTGTAGACTGTAGTGCACATCAGGCTATCTCAATAGCTACAGAAATCTACCATTGCACAAGATCTAGTAGACAGAATGCAGGTATCGTATCATTAATAGAGATCCTGCCTTATTGATCTTCGTCAGCAAGCCGGCCCACACTATTCATCCGGATCACCGGATGCTTTGCCTATATATCCATCACCATAAATCTGCAGGAAAAAAAAAAAGCGTAAACATTGAAACATACAAACCACAGTATTTCCGGTCGCCCACAAAAGGCACTGCTTCACACGAACTCAGTATCCAGTAACAAAAGTTATTTTTATACTAAAAGAAAATCAACACACCCGGAACTCGCTGCCTAAAAACATATTATGTACCTATTTTCTGCACGTTTTAAACGATAGATATCACTCCCAATAAAAGATGACACAGAGAATGTACCATAGATATCACTCGCAATAAAAGATGACACAGAGAATGTGCCATGCGCATCATCGAGAGAGTGATTACTACATGAGCAGCATTTTGAACAATAGCAAAGCTATTGAAAGAACCTCCAAATTAAAGTTGCCTCAAACAGCCGGTTAAACTATTATGATACACATAATCAATTGGGCAAACCTGCGGATAAGTTTCAGAACATGTACTTACAATGATGCTTCTATTGAGCTCCAGATCAGACAGATCAGTAATCAGTGGACAGTAGGAGTGTGCTAACTAAATAGGTTCTCCTGGTGCTGCATCTTGATTTGATCTTCTGTAGACTGTACACAGGGCGAAAGATGAAGAGACTGCGAAATGTATATATCATTCGAAAAATCCAATGCCAATCACAATCTTATTTCTCGGCGCAAGCGTGTGTATTTCTCCTGCATTCTCAAGAGCTCTCTTGAAAGCTCTTGGTTCCCAGTGAGCATTAACCCATTCAGGACACGATTGAACATGAACCTTCTTGGCAAGTAGCCTCTATCCACCATCTCCACCACCATTCTGGCGGCCACCGCCATGTCCTCTGCCCTCTTACGCACAAACATCGCACTTATTATAATATTATATGTATCTTGGTTGGGCAAGCATTCCTCTCCCTTGCTCATTGTCTCAAACAACTCCAAGGCCTTCTCGATCTCCCCTTCCTCAAATGAATACCTAATAAGAACATTGAGTGTCTGAACATCAGGCACACAACCTTCCCTCTTCATCCTATTCAAAAGCTTCATAGCTCGATCAATCTTCCCAGCATGGCAGAGGCCTCGGATCAAAACGGTGTAGGTAACCACATTCGGCACATAACCCTTTCTGATCATATCATCAAACACTGCCACAGCATCCTCCACGTTGCCCTTCTTACAGGTTACCTGAATTAACGCGTTGTAAGTTGCAGTCGTTGGCTTGCATCCTTCTCTAGACATTTCTTCAAACACTTTGCGGGCTTTGTCCAGCTGCCCGGCAACTCCCAGCTCATGCAGTACGGTGGTGTACGATACGACGTCAGGCTTACAGTTCTCGTCGTTGCTGCCTCTCTTCTTCATCTGGAGGAAGAAGTCCCATGCGTGCTGCAACTGTCCAGCACGGAAGAAACCTTTGAGGATGATGTTATAGGTTGCTTTCGTTGGGGCAATTCCCAACTCGACCATCTGCCGCAGGATGTCGAGCGCACGGGAGGTGTCCTTGACGCGGCACCATCCGTCGGCCAGGGTGTTGTACGTGACCGCGTCAGGGGGGAAGCGCCGCTCCAGTGCACGGACAAGGGAGGCGGCCTTGCCCGCGTGCCGTGACTTGACGAGCGCATCGAGGAGGGAGTTGAACAGCGGGAGGTCCTGCGCGACGCCGTGGGAGCGGTGGAGCGAGAGGAAGAGCCTGACGGCGAGGTCGGGGCGGCGGTGCGACACCGCGAAACGCTCGAACAGGATGGGGAACGTGCGCGGGGTGAAGGCGAGCCCGTGGCGCGGGAAGAGCGCGAGGATGGAGCTCGTGAGCTGGCGCGGGTGGCGCAGGCGCGCAGCGAGGTCGAGCGCGAGGTCGACCGTGCACGGGGAGAGGGAGCGCGCGCGCTCCGGGAGGCGGAGGAGAGCGTGGAAGAAGAGGAGCGCGCGTGGGGCGTGGTGCCACAGGAGCTTGATGACGGCGTTGGCCACGGGGGTCGGGATCGGGAGCGCGGACGCGGGGACAGCGGCCAGGAGGGACGCCGAGAGGGAGCGCGCCGACGCGGCGGTGAGCGTGGAGGACGGATGGCTCAGGACTAGCGCGGCGATGTGGCGCGGGGATGGGATCGGCTTGTTTGGGGATGCCGGGGGCATGGGTGCTGCGGAGGTTGGCGGCGGCGGCGTCGGCGGAATCGGGGAATTTCGGTGACGGGAATAGAGAGGTGTCGAAGAAGGTAACGGTCTCTGGGACTTATCAGCCCATTCAGCCCAATCGGCCAATCCCCAGGAGCCGAGAAAAAGGCCTTTCTCCCCCAGCAGCGAGTCCAGATGGGCGCAGCCCATGGACTGCAGTCTCATTTGGGGAGAATTAGGTAGAAGGCCCTAGAAAAATATTGGTTTAGGTATCGAGTTTTTTATTTTTCGAATTTGGGTGGAAGGCCTTGAAGCAAAATTTTCTTAGGTTCTGGGCCTTCCGTCCGTTTTGAGCTGTTGATGGAGTTAAGTAGAGGATAAAAGGACAATTTTGCCCCTAAGTCAAAAAAATAAAAAAAATAATTTCTATTGTTTATAATATTTTGAGTATATGAATATATTTATATTATTCAGTATATAATCACATATATATTTTCAGCACATCCAAACATATATATTTCACATCAGCATAGATGCAATTCTGCAATATTTTCACACATGTTGTTATGTATATGTATATGTGTGAACATGTGTGAATATATTGCAGAATTGTAGAATTGCTGTTATGCGAGATATATATGTGTGGATGTGCTGAAAATTTAATGAATCCAGCTTGGTGCATTAGGGACGGCTTAAAGGCTCAACCTCACCCATAATCGTAAGCAATCAACACGAAGTAACGGACTACCCATGTTTGAGGATTGATGAGAGGCTCCGAATTCCGATCCTGGCCGGCCGCCCAAAGGGCAAAGGGCATCTGTGCTTTATCCCATCAAGTGACCGAGGACCACAAAAGTGCCGTCCCTGGCAGAAAGGACAACGTGAATCTACTACTAGCTCCCATGCTCGCCATGTCGTCAGTCGTCACGGAAAGAACAATCGACGCCCGACCAATCGTTTCACGACAGGTCCGTAAACTTGATCTCGTACAGGCATGCTGGAAAGGTGATCTAGTGTAGTTTAGACAAAGGAAAAAGCTAAAGACATTGTACTTACAGGGCAGACTGTTTATCCGTTTAAATTTGTTTGTTTATAATATTTGATTTTGTTCTATACATATATGAGATTAATTATTGTAATATGCTATCTCAGTTGTAAACTAAAATACGTTATGATTTCTTTAGATACATTACTTTTGTTATTTATTTAGACATAATGTATATCTTAGTACATATAAAAAATTATGTATCTGATAAAAAAAATAACATATCTTATAATCTAGAAGAAGAAAGTAGAAAAATAAAGCTACAGTAAGTACAAAATATTGGGAGATGAAGAGGCACGGATAGACTGGGGCAAATAGGGTGGTGGACAGAAACAACGACGCGGGAGAGCGCATCCTAATAGCCAAACACTCTTTTTAAATAGCAAAGTACAAAAAATAGACACATGTGCTGATATATACTTAGGGCACTCTAAACCCAAAACTTAGATGGTTTATATAGGTATTAATTAGTGTGTAAACTAAGCAAAATGCTTGGTGTGTGTGTCACTGTAGTTATTGAAATTAGAGAAAAAATGTTTTCTTATATAGGAAACGATGTCTACACAAGAACCAAGCCAAAAAGATACGTGATTGATAGTAACTATTTTTTTACTCCCTCCGTCCCAAAATAATTGTCGCTTTTCGTTTAAAAAGAAACAAATACCGGCAATTTTTATAAATAATAAATATTATCGATTAGTATCATAACTAGTATCATCGGAAAGATCTTTGAATCTAGTTTTTTTAACAAAATTATTCGGAGATATAAATATTGCACATATTTTATACAAATCGAGTCAAACTTACGGCACGAAAACCGAAAACGACTATTATTTTGGGACGGAGTAGTAGTTGGGATTATATGGCTTTTTAGCACAGCCAAAGTCAGCAGGTGCATATGGTCTCGTCCTATCCTCCCCGACTCCTGTACTATCGCTGCCCAACTTTTAGCCGGTAGCTCATCATGGCATCACGAGAATCAACATGTACCGGTCACACAATTCAACTGTCCGGGACCAAAAAAACATTTGTGGCGACCGTTTATCGCTTTGCTCTACCATGAGCGTACGTCCAATTCCTGCAACACAACCCCTCTTTTCAACCCATAACGATGAGTAGTGATGGAGTATCAATGTTAGCGCGTACTACTAGTGGAGTACGGAATGCAGTACTACTAAACTACAGCTATCCATGGGCCGTACGATTAGCTTGGGGGCATTGTTATTATATACTCAGTCCGTCCCTATTTAATTGTCGCCGTGGGTTTTTTGCCACAAGTTTGACTCGATTTATAGAAAATACGTATAATATTTGTGTCTATAAATAAATTTGTTAAAAAACTAGATCCAAAGATCTTTCCGATGATACTAATTATAATACTAATCGATAATATTTAGTATTAAAATTGCCGGCATTTATTTCTTAGAAAGCGCAAGCGACAATTAAAAAGGGACGGATGGAGTACACTTATACTGCCAATCCTACGGATAAGAGCCATGGGCTCCACAAATGACATGAGCTACGAGGTGAACAATGAGGGCCGTTCGTACTAAGGTAAAAAAAAACTAATGATTTAGAGAGATCTAACAATTTGTGTTTTTTTTGAAAAAACCATCTGGCGCACTTTATTGATTTGAAAATAGAGTTACATCATTCATCGGGGTTTCAATAATAAAGTTAGGGGTTCATTGACCCAATACGAGTTTAGAAAGATGGGTTTTATTAGGACCTAAACTATTTTCACTATAAACCTTAAACTTTTAGTTATTTTCACCATAAACCTTAACTTTTTCTAGACAAATATTTTTATTCCAAACAGGCATTTAATTAAAATTTCTCTCCTCTCTGCTTCACTCCACTTGTGTTTCCTCGACACCCAAAGTCACTCACTGGCCACGCTGGAAGCAACAAGGAAGTCAGCCACCTCTTTTCAACCACCAGCATCATTAAGTTATCATAAATCCCACTGCTGACTGCCCTTCTCTCTCTTAATACTATCCATTTCATTTGAGACTAGCAGATGCCCGTGCGTTGCTACGGGAGATTGAAAACTTTCAATGCAATAAGAGTACAAAGAAAATAGTGGGTTGAAAGCTTCAAAATTTTCCACGCAATAAGAGTGGAAAAATAGTGTGGATCAAAATCAACCGACAACCAAAAAGAAAAAGAAAACTTAGCTTCATAACATACTATTCTAAGCCACATTCAAATATATGATCATCAATTTTAATAATATTGTCAAAATTAATAATATTGTCAAAACAAGCACAATTAGAATATAAAAAAGGCTCGCAATAATCATAGAGAAGTATCCTTGCAAATCTGTAACATGAGGCATCATATTTCATAGATAATTGATTTTGCAACCCCCTACAGCTAACCATATACCACTCTCATTCACAAGTGCGAATCGATCCTTCTCATAACACATCAGCCCTGCTACTTGCACAAAAAAATTATTAATTTATTATAGCTCAACAACACTACTGTGAAGAGTTTTTTTAATTGGAAGAGAACTCCATTACAAAATAACTGGCGCCAAATCGTTGGCCACCAAAACCTAGGTACAATGAGGGATGCGATCCCTGACTGACACCATGTCTAGGCTTAGACAGCCCCATGGGCAGCTAAGATATGAGCTACTGAATTACATGAGCGAGGGTTACGAGCTATTTTCTTAAAAACAAAATTACAACCAAGAAGGTCTTTTAGATCCTAGAGCAAACTGGTCGCTGAATTTCTATCCATGTCCATGGACAAAAGTGCATTGACAACCGCTGCTGCATCAGTTTCCAGGATTGTATTCTGAACGCCCAGCTCAGTTGCTCTTTGGACTGCCTGTAGGCAAGCTATAATTTCCGCATAAGCCGGTTCAAGCACTTTGGCCGGTATCCCAAAAGCCTGAACTGATAACACTTCCTTCACGATCCCGCAATATAAAGCCCCAGGCACCACTGCGATTCACCTGATTGAAAGCATCATCGCAATAAAGTTTCACAACACTATACGAGGGTCTGCTCCACCTCGGTTTTCGTTACTGCCTGTACCAATTCAGGTTGTTGTCGTTTGAACGCTGAAAATTCCTCCGCATAAGAGCCAATATACTGGGCCAGCACACTACTCCTAGGCGTCTCTCCTTCCCGAATATGGCACGGCACCTCTCTGACCACCACCAGTATAGCAGGGTAACTACTCTGCATTGCCCTCCATGACGTTAAGCTGAACAGGCCACCAGTTGAGCTCTGATGTGTTCCAACTGCAGATGCAACCAGACCTAGCGAACGTTCTTGCATTTAAAAAAATAAGTGGCCACTATCTTCACCCCATCCCCATCATCTTCCCAAAATATTACGCTGTGTACCAATGTTTCATCCCATGAACCTGCATATGGATTGGTCTGTTCATCAACCTGGGAAAAGAGAGTAACCCCCTAGGTGTAAAAGGCTTTCGCAAATGTTATCTTGGTAGCCAGGCGTCATCCCAAATATTGATCTTGGACCCATCCCCAACTCTCCATATTAATCCCTTCTTAAGTAGATCAAAACCCGACAAGATACTGCGACATGTTGGCATTCCTCAAGGCCTAGTCTCTGTAATGGAACAAAACTTAAATTTATAGAATCAGGTAAAGAAATTACATAAAGACAGAAAACTGCATGGATGTGACTTTTTAATATTGGTTACATATATGCGATCATTTTTATTGAATCTGACCCTATAGATACCAGATGGTTTTCTAATGTCAGTCCTATGCTCCTAGCTGAATCCAAACATGGCTTAAGTCCAAAGCATGTGTGATCATTACCTGCAGTGGAGATCTGCAAGGGGAACACCTGACAATAGCATGGACAGCTTTTCAGTTTCTAAGCCCTTGATCATGCACATATCATCATTGAGAAAGTGTCTGGCCTTATTCAACATCTTTATGCTTTAGCCTTAACTTCGTTTGTAATTGTAGCAGAGCCATAGATGTCTGTCAATCATATAGGAAGCATGCATTCAGAATCTAGGAATACAATAAACAGTCACAGAATTATCTTGGGAAAAAAATTGATAAGTGCTTCCTATATGCAGAGAACAAAATATGTGTGAGCAGATAAGTGTTTTCTAATGATCACGCATATATCCCACATTATGACAGTGCAATCCTTTCATCCAAAACCAGTCATACTCCTGGAAAACTAAATGATAATGCACTAATTGGAGCCCTGTTGAAAAAAAAAGACTTGTCATTCTTCTACTTGCAGTAAATAGTTTAGACATATACTTTCAGCTCTCTTTTGTCAGACCTATTGCACAGTCAAATACTTCATGGGACAAATGATAATAAAATGGTGAAACAAAGATCCATTTTGTAATTTCTTAGGAACCTACCATGCCAACAACAACCTATTAGCTTCCATTAGATCACTGAACTGAGCCAACAATGTAAGATCATAATTGCTTGGCTAAATTCAGACCACTATCGATAAAACATCATGAAAATAGGCTAAGCTAGATGTGCTATGAAATAAACAATAAAAAAAATGCAAGGTCATCCTGAAACTATGAACATGAGAGACAAGAGCAGACACAGCACTGCAGCGATGAACATGAACATTGCACATCCATACCTAGAAAAGGGGCAGTGTCAATGGACTGGAGAAGACATAGCATTGTAAGGCGGCGCCCGCAGAGGAGTGCAGGATGCCGGCGGTGGCATCAGCAGCAGTGACCATAGGATCCCCAAGCGGCATGGGGTGCAGGTAGTAGCACGAGCACGCTAGTAACCATTCTCACTTCCAAACCTCATACACCAGAATTATCAAAATAACATAAATAATGCAGTGATTTCTCTCCAACATTCTGTGGTACAGAAAGGGTGGAAATGACGTAACTGAACTATCCAGCGAGTTTCATAGTAGATTATAGAATCATCAAATATATAGGTCCGATTACCAGAGAGTTTATAATCGAAAGGCATGGCGACGAAAAAGACATGGCGATCGCGCTGAGAGAGGCAAACGAGCCGGGTTGCCTCCGCCGCCGAAGCGTGTCTCCACCTCCACCCCGCCCCCACCATTGGGCTTGGCCTGCTCACCCCACCATTGGGCTGGGAGAAGTGGACGGGCTGGGATTCCTCTGCGGCCGGAGCGCGTCTCCACCTCCATGCCCGCCCCCACCGCATCTGCAGGAGCGAGGACTATGCGTTGGGGGAGGGCGCCCGTGGACGCGGCGGCGGCGGTGCGACGGGCGAGGAGAGGAAGGAGGAGGGGTCGGGGTGGAGAGCCGGTGGAGGGTGCAAGCACGAGGAGCTCGACCTCGCGCTCCATGGGGAAGAGCACCTCCTCGGCTTGGCGCGCGACCCAGCGACTAAGGAGGCGCGACTCCCGCCTCCGCCTGAAGAGTAGGGTTTGGAGGTGAAGAGTTGGTCAGATGCGTGGAGCTGGGCGTGGGCAGCGGCGGCGCTGGACGCTGGTGGGAGAGAGACGGCGGCGGCGGGGACGAGACCCGAGACCGAGAGTGATGGCACAGGCAACGAGAGAGGTGGAGCGGTTCCTGGTGGCCCACCCGTCGGCGCTCGGAGAGAGGTGGGTGCCGTTTTGCGTGACCGCGTTCGCGTTAGGGGCGCTCGGCGGCGGCGGCGGGGGAGGGCCGACTCGCGAGAAGGAGAGGGTCTCGGCGGCGACTGCTGCGTCGGCGGCGGCGGCTGCTACAGGCGGAAGGGAGTCGGCCACAGCAGGAGGGGATTGGGGGAGGCGTGGTGGGGATTGGGCGAGAGCAGCCGTGGGGTCCAGTCCTGTCCTGGCGGTGGGAGTGTGCAGTCGTTTTCGAGCGCGGGGCGAAGGAGTCCGCGTGCTTTGAAGGCAGGCGGGGCGGAGGGAGTGATGTGGACGATACCTGTTTCGTCTTGTTTGTGGTAGAGATTATAAGATGCAGTCAAAAGCAGCAGCCGGACGGATACGGAAACAAGCAGCAGCTGATCCAACGACAACGAGGCAAGCGTAGTCACATGAGGCGGCCAGGGCCCAGGAATAAACTGTTGCCTGTTGCATAAAACTGGCAGTTAGTAGCTCTTAATTAAAAAAAATTGGCAGTTAGTAGAACAAACCTGCCACAGCGTGCAGCGAGGCTTTTGCCTACAAAACAACACCACACCACGCCGCCGCCGCTCGCCGCCCACTTCTCTCCCACCTCCCCTCCACTCTTTGCTTCTCGCGTAGAGGTTAGAATCCCATCCCATGGCGCTGTCGTCCGAGATCCGCTTCGGCCACCAGATCCCCCTGTCCCACTCTGACACCGACTTCTACGAGGAGGAGGAAGAGGAGGAAGAAGAGGAAGAGGAAGAGGAAGAAGAAGAGGAGGAGGAGTTCGAGGGGGAGGATGAGGAGATGGATGAGGTGACGGTTTCGTCTCCGCTGATGCTGCCGGCAACGGAGGCCAGGGGAGGGGCGGTGTCCGTGGTTGAGATGGTGACGGGGGCGCTCCGGAGGTCGCTCATGCTGTGCAGCAGCAGCGGCTCCGGCGCCGGCGTGCGCGAGCCAGAGCAGGAGGAGGATGGGGCGACGCCCCCGGGTATGCAGATAGGGGGACCAACGGATGTGCGCCACGTCTCGCACGTCACCTTCGACCGCTTCGTCGGCTTCCTCGGCCTCCCCGCCGACCTCGAGCCCGAGGTACCTCGCCCCGTGCCCAGCGCCAGGTCAGTGTTCCATTCCAACACCTTTACTCCCCCCATTGTTTGATCTGCGTATGTACGTAGTTTCCTGCCCTGGATTCGCAGACAATTTTGTGTGTGAACTCTGCGACTGGGATTCAGCCCCCAGAAATTTGGAATTTGGCGCCTGGTTGAACTGAATTTCGCATTGGTCTGACGTTAAGCTGAAGTTGTCCAACAGTGCCACCTAACTGAAGAAACATGTCACAGTACGATAGCTAGCTGTTAGTCTGTTTAGATTTCGGGTATGCATAGGATGAGAGCCGATAAGGCTGTTGCTTTGTGATCGTGACCTCATTTACAGGACAGCTGCTGTTTCCAAGGCTGACATGATCAAGTTCAACTACTGCTGAATATTCTAAAGTGCTTTTCCTGTGGGAAATGGGTCTGTTTGTACTTGCCAGGGAGTGGGATATTGTGATGCTCTGTCCTTTTTAGTTTTCTATATTCGTTTCCAGATAGGCAAAGATATTTAAGTTTATTATCGGTTTTGTTTAGTTAGTGTTTATCTGCCCCATTGTCCTGACCTGGTATTGATGTACCTAGCCTTTGAGGTGCACTAAGGTATTCTACAGCTTAGTACCTTTCACTTGTGTTTGCGACAAATAGTTTTTGTTTTCCTTGACGCGTGTTGAATCTTGTACGTCTGTATTTACTGAAACCTAACTGTATTTAGGTTTACTAAACTGGTATATTTCTGCATACAGTGTAAGCGTATTTGGAGTTTCACCAACTTCCATGCAATGCTCGTATGATAGAAGAGGAAACAGTGTGCCAACAATACTCTTGACCATGCAAAGGAAGTTATATTCACTTGGGGGTCTTCAGGTAACGGATGCGAAAATTTTGAAATCAGAGTGGCAGCACTGATAGTTCTGAATTTTTTTTTTTTTTCTTCTTTGATTAGGCTGAAGGGATATTCAGGATAAATGCAGACAATAGCCAGGAACTACATGTGAGGGATCAACTAAACAGGGGGGTTGTTCCAGATGGTGTTGATTTGCACTGCCTCGCCGGACTGATAAAGGTTTGTTCAAGCATTTACCTTTTTGTTTTTTGTTCGTTTTGCATTGTCTTTGTTTTGTTAACTTGGCAAATATTTTGCATATATAGATTAGCAGTATCATTGTCTACAATTTTGATATATAGTCTTTAAATATGTTCATTCAGACACACCCAACAACCAATACACCGATCAATATGGAGCACAAAGTATAGCTCAGCAAACTAAGATTCCTTTTCATTTAGTTTCTCTTCTACATTAGTCATGATTAATGTAGGGGTTTTTGATTATAGGCATGGTTTCGGGAACTTCCAAGTGGAGTATTGGACTCGTTGACTCCAGAACAAGTGATGCACTGCAACACTGAAGAAGAGTGTAGCCATCTTGCAAGTACCCTACCTCCTGTTGAAGCAGCATTACTTGAATGGGCCATCAATCTCATGGCAGACGTTGTGGAAAATGAAAGCTACAACAAGATGAATGCTCGCAACATTGCTATGGTTTTTGCGCCAAATATGACCAAGGTTACTGGCAAGCATATTTCTTTCTCTCTACTACATTATTTTTCAGAATCTGTAGTCTAACCATGGAGCATTGATCTCTTTCAGATGGCAGACCCCTTGACTGCTTTGATACATGCAGTTCAAGTGATGAATTTCCTGAAGACATTGATTTTGAGAACTGTAAATGAAAGGGAGGAGGCTGCTAAAGTAACCAGGGCATTCCCATCGAACTCTGGTTCCCCAAGCGACAAAGATGAACCTCAAACTTTAGAGCATTTGGACATGCCCTTCGTCTGTTCACGTCAGCAAAACGTAGACTATCCTATAATTGATGGGGCTAAGCTTGACCAGTTCCTTTTTAGAGTGGAAGAAGCTCTTCATCATGAGACGCAAGGCAGCACAGATGGACCCAAGAATCATGACGGTAGTAGGGGTGCCCAGAAAAGCAACAGTGAAATTACTCCATTGGACACTGATTTGACCAGCCAAAACGAGTTCAATAACAACAATGAGGAAGGTCTCTTTGACAAATTTAAATTTAGGAAAGGAGTAGGGAGGCTCTGCAGGCACCCTGTATTTCAGTTCAGTAGGTCAATGAAGAAGTCCGATGAAGCAGAGCAAGCCTGTGTATAGGGTATGCTGTATGCCTGTGTAGTTGATGACACCGCCTATTTCTGCAGCTTGTCTACTGTGTAGATCTTCAGCTATTCTCCTAGATTGTGTGCCTAGAAGGTATTATTAGCCTCTTCATTAGTATACTGATTTGGGTGTATATGTCACTATGTCAGTTGTTGTTAGAAGCCATCATGCAGGTCTACTATAAGTCTAGTGATTATTGTTAATTTGTCAGATACGATCTCTTGTGTGATTTTTATTTGGAGGGTGACTTGACGATTTTCTTGGTGCTTAATCTACCTTTAGCAGTGCAGCAGTCGTCGACATTTAACTCGTGATTGTCTATGCACTTTTTTTTTTAACAGTTTGAGTCCTTGCATTGTTTCGTACTACTTTCGTGGTGTTCTGCATGGATCTTCTATAGGTAGCGACTGACGAAATCAGGTTCCTTTGCTGACTGCATCTGCAGCTCGTTTCTATTCAACTCCTGCTTACACTAACGCTAATCAAGGAGTAAGTATCACCAGAGGGAGGGAGGGGGGAGTAAGGCAGTAAAGGCTCACTGTGAAGTAACAACGGAGCCTCCGGGGCAGGCAAGTTGCTGCTATTAAGCTTCTTCCACCTCTAGAAGAACTGAGTCCGCCAATCTTGAGTGAATGTTCTCATTGGTCTGGGATCTTGCTCGCTGGCGTTTTCCTATCCATCCCATCAAGCCAACGTCGACGGCAAAGTTAGAAAGAGGCATCCGTCAAAGCAGATAACGCGTGCTTTGATAGGGAGGAGCCCGCCCGCCCGCTGCCACTGCGCCACGGGCCACGGTTCCCTATCAGACGCAGTTGGGTTTCAGAACGTGGCTCCCTATCAAATGCAGCAGGGTTTCAGAATGTAAGGCGCAAGAATTTCTAACCCTTTTGCCATCATCCCATCAGAAAAAAAAAAAATATTCCAGTGGTATTGAATTGCTTCAACAACACAAATAAGGCGTGCACAAAAGGATCGGATAAGATTCACGCTAGCTGATGTGAAGCTCCACTGGACCATATGCGCACCTCTCATCGTGTTGAATTTGATTTATTATTACCTTCCTGCTGATGAGCCAGAAAGCATGCGCATGCATGACCAGATACACGGCATGCATGCATGCGGCGGGCACTGTAGGTTCGCAGCGCGTTTGACGAACCGGCCTATAAAGTTTCGAAGAATCGAGTGAAGTGCAGGATCGGAGGCCGGAGCCGTGAACGAAGTGCAGTAGCGCAGCAGGTCTCGCGGCCCCCAAGGAGATGGAGCCCCGCAAGCCGCGGCCTTCGTCGACCGCTCCACCAGCCACGGCGACAGCGGCCAGCGAGATAACAGGAGGAGGCCCAAGTCCAACTCGGGCCGTGACGACGGCGTTGTCCGGGTCGCCGCCGAGCCCGAGGCAGGCTCCCTCATCCTCCCTTGCAGCGGTGGCGGTGACCGCGTGCCTGCTGGTCGCGGGGCTCGGCGGCGGGGCGCTGCTGGCGTGGTGGGCGGTCGCGTTCCGCCACGCGAACGCGATGCTGTGGATGGTGCCTGCGGGGCTCGTCCTCCTCGGCACCCCGCTCGTCGCGTGGCTCTCCGTCGTCGCCTCCGGCACGGCGCCCCAACCGCCCCCCACCAACTGCTGTTGATTTAGGCGCTGCGCTGCACAAGTGAGCTAACTTTTTACAGTACGGTCGAGCTTGTCTGCTACCCATGGCGCACGATCGGTCCTGGCGTTCGCGCGTGTTGCAATTGCAATGCAACCTTTTTTATTTGTCCATCCACAGTGCGCAGTGGTATTGATACTGGGCTTCGTTGACTAGTCCTACCGTCCGCGAAGGCCTTATGCTGGGTCCAATCATCCAGATGGGTGTAGTACTGGGCTGTTTTATTTGGGTCCAATGACTCGCGGCAGTGTCGGGCTGGAAAGCGGTTGGGCCTTTTCGCTGTTGGATGGATCGAAATAAAAGTTGACCGCCGCGCAGTTCCAGACTTCCCGACCTGCTCTGGTCATGGTCCCAGCACCCAAACATTCCCATGATGAAGCCTGCTGGAGCTGCTGCTTCCGGAGTGAACAAACAAACAACTTTCATTTCTTCCATACCATCTCTCGCGGTCGCTCGCGATGTGTACATATCCGTAGAGGCCAGTTGAGCTCTCACGATCAGTACAGTCTTTCAGGGGCAGAACCCAGCTGTCCTGTATAATTGCCCACACGGCATGCAAGGGCCACAGCCCACAGGGCCGAGGAATGCTTCAGCTCTGTGTTATGGGATTGCTAGTATAACTGTAATCGATAACTGGAAATGGTAAATTGAATCGGAATTTGGGGATAGAACAGCAAGCAAAGAGGATTAAGGTTCGAGAAGAACACGGCAGATTCCGTGGGATGTAAGAAGTAGTTCAGAAACGGTTCTGAGTTCATGTTCGATACGTTTTTCCCCCTTCGGCCCGGCTTATATACCACACTGGACCGGGTACAACCTCGAGAGGTCTCTCCAAGTAGGCCTCGGCCCAACACGGCCCACTACAAGAGACGATGTAGCCCATACACTAGACTCATAACACGCCCCCCCTTGTTAAACGCAGCTTGTCCTCAAGCCGAGAACTCGAGATACTTCAGCCGGAAGTTCAAAGATCTTCCCATGTTGCCATGCTTTACGGCAATCCCGCCCCTTGCACAAGCTTCGATGCACAATAGCGGCACCTCGAGTGATGGAGCGTAGGTGGAGCACTTTTACGTGGAGTGAACACCTTCGTAGGATCGGTTAGCACCGACGAGATCCGAATCCGACTGAGTTGTTGATGGCACATGTTTCTTCAATTGCGACACATGCACCACTTGGATGTATTTTAGCTTCGGGAGGCAATTCCGGTTTATACGCCACCCGACCCACCCTCCGTAAGATCTTGAAAGGGCCATAAAATTTGAATGATAACTTCTGATGAGTTCTTGAAGCGACAGATGGGCGAATGTATGGTCGTAACTTGAGAAAACACCATTTCTCCTTCCCGAAACTCTCTTTCGGTGCGATTCTTATCGCCTTGGGCCTTCATCCTTTGTTGAGCTCTCGAATTCTTTGTCGATCAGTTTGCGACAACAGTTCCCTTTCTTTCAACCATTGTTCCAGATCAGGTACTGAGCAAAGTTGCAGATTAGCAATGCCCAACTGCCGTGGAGAATATCCATACAATACCTCAAATGGTGACTTGCCAAGAGCAGAATGCACCGATGTGTTGTACCAAAACTCAGCGACAGAGATCCATTTGCTCCACTTCTTTGGACATGAATGTACTTGTGCAGCGAAGAAAAGCTTCCACACTTTGATTCAACCGCTCAGTTTGCCCATCTGTTTGTGGGTGCTACGAGGAGCTCATCATCAACTTCGTGTCTGACAAACGAAACAGCTCCTGCCACACTGCACTGGTAAATATTCTATCTCTATCTGAAATGATAGCCTTAGGCAGTCCATGGAGTTTGTACACATGGTTCATAAAAAGTTCAGCAATCTGCAATGCAGTAAAGGGATGTGACAAGGGAATGAAGTGACCATACTTGGAAAACTTATCCACTACTACCAGCAATGCATTGTGCTTGTCTGAGGTTGGAAGGCCCTCAATGAAATCCAAACTCACTATTTCCCAAGCTTGAGAGGGTACTGGCAGAGGTTCCAACAACCCAGGAGTTTTAATTCTTTCAGATTTGGCCTGTTGGCATGTTTGACATTGCTGCACAAATGTAGTGACACTTTGTTTCAATTTAGGCCAAGCAAACAACTGTTTGACTCTTGCATAGGTAGCAGCTATACCAGAATGGCCTCCAATGCCACTATCATGCAATGCTGTAAGAATGTGCTGTTGAGCCACCATATTATCCCCAACCCATACTCTGCCTTGGTACCTAATGATGCCTTCTTGCGCATCAAGCCTTTCCGGTTCTCGGATGAGAGTGCTAGTTCGGTCAACAACCTGTTTGGCCTTAGGATCTTCCTCATAACCTTCTTGTAACTTTTGAAGCCGGTGGCACACATTCGTAAATGGCATTCAGCTCTTGTGTCCAATCAAATCTAGATAATGCATCACCGCGGCATTAGCAGTGCCCTTCTTGTACTGGATGGAATACTGTAAGTCCATGAGCTTTATCAAGGCCTTCAACTGCAATTTGGATGAAACCCTTTGATCGGTCAAATGCGCAAACTTCGCGATCCGTTCTAATAATGAACCGTCTGTGTTGTAAATATGGTCTCCATTTCTCTATGGCTAATGTAATGGCAAGACACTCCTTTTCATACACAGATAAGGCTTGATTTTTGATCCCCAAAGGTTTACTAAGATAGGCCACTGGATGATTGTTTTGCATTAACACAGCTCCAATCCCAAGATCACTGGCATCAGTTTCAATGACAAATTGTTGCTCAAAGTCGTGAACCGCTAGAATAGGAGCTTGAACTAAACTTTGTTTCGTGGAAGCTTAAATGCATCCTCGGCTTTGTGTCCAAAGAAACCGAACATTCTTCTTGAGCAATTCAGTTAGTGGTTTGGTGATCATACCATAGTGCTTTATGAATTTTCTATAATAACCTGTTAGGCCCAAGAAACCCCTCAACTGCTTGATAGACTTTGGTGAAGGCCACTGTTGAACAGCTTGGATTTTACTTGGGTCTGTTGCCACTCCTTGCCCTGAAATCACATGACCAAGATAGTCCACAGATTGAGTGGCAAATGAACATTTAGATTTCTTGATCAAAAACTGATGTGTCTCCAGTATCTCAAACACTTGTTTCAGGAGGAGAACATGCTCTTCAAGTGTAGCAAAGATAGACCAAGATATCATCCATAAAGACCAAGACACCCTTCCTTAGTAGCTCTGCAAATATAGTATTCATGAAACTTTGGAATGTAGCGGGAGCATTAGTAAGTCCAAATGGCATCACCAAAAACTCAAACAAGCCATTGTGTGTTTTAAATGCGTTTTGAATTCTTCTCCCAAATTTGCCATGCAGATTTGATGATACCTGCACTGAAATCAAGCTTGGTAAACCACTTAGCTCCTGCCAATTCATCCAAAAGCTCATCTACCACAGGCATGGGGTGCTTGTTCTTCACCGTGATTGCATTTAATTGCCTGTAATCCACACAGAACCTCCACGACCCATCTTTCTTCTTGACAAGGAGCACTGGTGAGGCAAAGGAGCTTTGGCTATGCCTGATAACTCCCTGTTCCAACATTTGCTTGAGCTGCAATTCTATTTCTGTTTTCTGTACTGGTGAGTACCTATAAGGTCTCACTTTCACTGGTTGTGCTCCAGGAATCAGTGGAATCTTGTGGTCAGCACTTCTTCTGGGTGGCAGTGTGGTGGGTTCAGCAAACAGGTGACCAAACTGTTGCAGCAAAGTGGATACTGAAGGTGGAAGTGCTTCTGTTGACTGATCCAGATCAACTGCACAAAGTGAAAGGTCTTCAAATTCCACTGTAGGGACTGACATTTGAAGGCAATGAGATATGGCTCCTCTCTTGAACAACCCAGAGAGCTTGACTGCTGATATAGGCAGACAAGTACTTGTATTATCCACAACTCCTTGGAGTGACACAATCTTGGTGCCCAGTTGGATTTTCATTTGTTTTGCCTTAAAATCAACCCAGATTGGACTATGCTCTTCTAACCAGTCTTCTCCCAAAGATGACATCATAGCATTTTAATGGAAGAACCTTTGCTTCGGATGTAAATGTGTGACCACTGTATGAACCACCGCAATTGAGGCACTTTCTGATTGCAAAACATCTGACTCCCTTCTGCTGCTTTGAATGACATAGCTTCACACTGCATCGTCCTCGAAGATTCAATTGCTGCACTAGTTGATTATTGACAAAAAGTGCCAATGCTTCCCGAGTCAACTAATATGAGAACCGAGTGTTTCCCAATTTGTGCAAGCGACTTGAGTTTGTCTTGGTGTTTTGCTTGTGGTTGGAGAAGTATGCACTTGTCAAAACTTCTTGATCTCGCATCGGTTACTAACAAGGCTGGTTCCTCACTATCGGGGAATGTCAATTAAATCCAAGGCTTCCAATAGTTCTTCCAACACATGCGGGGGGATATGTTGGCAAAGACACTTATGTGTTGGCCCCCACTTCTCCCCACATTTGAAGCATAGGCCATTGCGTCGACGAAAGGCTTTCAGTTTCTCCAACTTATCTTCAGTGTCAGGAGATGTTTCCTTGCCCCCAGACTTTGAACTCTCTGGTGACTTGCCTTTGTCATATGAGAATCTGGATTGTGAACGGCCGGACTCCTTCCCGGCTTTGGCCCGGTTTTTGCTCCAATTCCTGTTCTGAAGCAAAGCTAGTGCACTGGCAAGTATCCACATCTTTTGGACGATGTAGCGAGAATGGGCCGACCGAATATCCACACGCAGTCCACCCACAAACCGTCCAAAGAAAGAAAGTATCATCAAATCCAGGATTGTACAATAGGAGCCCGTGTGCTAGCTTCTCAAACTCTTCCTGATATTCCAACACAGAGGATGTTTGCTTCAGTGCATCAAACTGACGTAACATCACTTCATATTGGTCCTTGTCAAATTTAGCCATCACCAATTCACACAAAAATTTCCCCAACGTGCAACTTCGGCCACGCCGTTCCACAGTTTGTAGCCAGGTAGCCGCTGCACCTTTGAAATTGAGCGCGGCGAAACGCGTTCTCATCGAAGCTTGAACCGCGTAGACGTCGAAATACATCTCGCATTGATCCCGCCAGAGACGAGGGTTAGATCCATCGAATTTTGGAAATTCCATTTTAGGATGAGGTGAGGAATGCGAATGAGAAACATATAACTGAGACTCAATAGCATCATGCGAAGAAGAGCGGTTCATACCCTGAGGAAGTGTGGGCGGCGGTCCGAGAACCCCGCCCTGTTCGCCGTGGCCCTTGGCCCTCTCCGCCGTCGACGCAGATGGGCGCGACGACGTCAGCGGAGCTTGGTTGAGGTCAATTGGATTGACCCAACCCGGTGGAGGTAGAGGTGGCGGCGCCCGAGTCGCGGTTCCGGGCAGCAGCCAGCGGTCGACGGAAGCGGTGGCGGCTAGCGGGGACACGCCTAGCCTCCAATTGCTCGATGCGTGTGGCCGCCGCTTGCGCCCGTGCGGATCATGGATCCCATCGAAGTTTCCGCCAACATCCGCCGGGATTCGAGATCGTTCAAACTTGTCCAACGCCGTCTTCATCGCATCCCCGAAACCCAGCCGAATTGCTTCGCCATGGTTTGGACCTCCTCCGGCCTTCGTCGTCATGGTCTCCATCGTGGTCTTCAAATCCTTCATTGCCGAAGTCACCTCTTCTTTGGAACTTGGGCGGTTTGCGCTTCGGCGCCCGGGCTGGTGATCCGATTGTGGAGCGGCTCGTAACCCACCGACCCAATCAACGCAGGCCGAATTACGAAATCACACGGTCTTCACCGGAGTGAATCACGGCGACCCACCGCTGCGAATTATGATCGTGATCTAGGCGGATTTCGAACAATCACCAGCGATTTGGGGAAATTTTTTTTTGTGGCCGAGGATCAAAAAGCTCTGGATACCAATTGTTATGGGATTGCTAGTATAACTGTAATCGATAACTGGAAATGGTAAATTGAATCGGAATTTGGGGATATAACAGCAAGCAAAGAGGATTAAGGTTCAAAAGAACACGGCAGATTCCGTGGGATGTAAGAAGTAGTTCAGAAACGGTTACTGAGTTCATGTTCGATACGTTTTTCCCCCCCTCGGCTCCAAATTTATATACCACTGGACCGGGTACAACCTGAGAGGTCTCTCCAGTAGGCCTCAGCCCAACACGGCCCACTACAAGAGACGATGTAGCCCATACACTAGACTCATAACACTCTGTCCAAAGCATTGCATTGCATTGCATGCTCCTGGTCCTGGTCACTCCCGAGGGTACCTTTGGTTGGATTGCGACTGGAGTGTGTAATGTCTCCAGATTGCCTACTTTTCACCACTTTTCATGATTTTTACCTAGCATAATAATGCTAGTACTTTAAAAGCCAACAACAAAACTGAAAACCATATGGCAAGCCATCTGATGCGGTCAGGCATGTGCTTTTTGTGGGGACATGATTCAGACCTCTCCCCGGCCGGTAGCCACAACATTGCTTTTACGTGATCGGCGGCTAACGGTTTTAAGAAACGACCATAGATCTCTCTCTTCGTATTCCTCTGCGTTGATTTGCTAGGAATCATGTGGTTGTTTGAGAAACCGAGAGAGTACTTGATAGATTAACCTATAAGAACCCACTGCCTCCATGGATCCAACCAGGAAAAAAAAGGGCATGGACACTCCAGACATGCCCGCCCTGGATACTGTTATGATTGATGGCACAGGCCAAGACTCAGGCATTCAACCGCGTAAAATGTAGAGGTAGAACCATCCTATAAATTGAAGAGAAGAAGTTGATAGAAGAAATATTTTACATAAAGTTAGAAAAACATGTGTGATTGGATAGATGATAGATATGGATACGCAGTCAAGTTACAGTAGTTTTTCACGGTGTACAGGGACTGTCCTCACGTAATTTTCTTGTTCCCTTCAGGTCGTCGGACTGTCAATTATCAGGCTCTTGAACTAAACAATGCGACCAGAAACAACGGCACAATTCCGGCAGGATGCGGCAACAGCGGGTCGTTGGCCAAGGAACCAAACGTGCCCCAAGGAATCGCCCCGTCGTCCACGGCAACGGCGCGCGCCACCGAGTTTTATGCCCAACATGACCGCGCGCGCGGACTTCTACTTCTCACGCTGCAGGTGTGCAGGCAACCAATGAAATGGGCCATCTCGGGACCTGCAGGCGTAATAGGGTTGGCACATGCGTCAGGGCACGTATAGTTAATAATAATGCAACTGTGCCATCTGCAATCCTGCATTTCCAAATAGTATAGTTACAAACAGTGCAGCTCATTCATTAGCGCATTGTGTTGTTTCAATCTCACAAGAGGGGAATCATTGGAGAGATCAAACCGGCGACGTGCCGTGGCGCCTGCCGATCCGTGCAATTCGAGATCCGACGGTTTCTGAACGTCCCATCCTTCTGATGCAAATGCCGCCGGTGCCATACTGATTACTGAAGGATGGTTGGCAGCAACCAGCAGGCAAGTTGGGTTCAGGGCTTCAGGCGCCCCCATTTGTACGGGGTCGGGGCCGCTGGGCGCCTGGGCCTCCTCGTTTTATAAAGACGTCGCGAGCCGTTCCAGTTCCAGCCTTGCCAACGCGAAACCCAGACGGCCAGACCCACACACACGCCACCACTGTCCTCTGCACAAGGCTACCAGCCAGCCTACCACCACACTCGGCGAGGTAGCGGCAAGAGCACACGAGGAGCCATGAAGAGCCCTGCGGTTCCGGCCACGAGGCGCCACGGCGGCGGTGGCGCGGGGTTCACGCTTGGGTGCGGCTGCAAGGACACCAAGAGCGTGTCGGTGTCCGCGTCCGCGTCCCCGTCGCCGTCGTCCGCGACGACGGTGACGCGCCGCAGGGGTTCCCGCGGGCTGAACCCGTGGGCGTCGACGACGACGGACACGACCCCTGACCACCCTGACGTCCGCGTCGCCGTCATCGCTCTGGGAGGACGCCGTGGAGGGGCTCGGGTACAAGGACGGCGGCTGCCGGATGCTGCCGGAGGAGAGCTCCGTCGTCGTCGCCACGCCGAGCTTCTCCGGCCTGCTGCGCGAGCTCAGCGAGCTGGAGCGGAGCGTCGCGTCGTGGGGCGCGGAGAAGGGAGACCACCACCACCGCGAGGGACAACAAGCTCTCGCCCCCGCCGGCAGCGCCGGCGCAGGCCCCCGGCGCTGCCGCCGCTGCTGCTGCGGCCGGAGCACAGGATGCGAGCCAAGGGCGAGCTCAGGGACGGCGCCAACAAAGAGGACGACGGCTTCGTCGTCGACGTGGTGGACGGCGACGCGGACGCGGGCCCGGGCGCCGGCGCGGGGCTCGACGGTAGCGTGGCGGTGGTGAAGCGGTCGGACGACCCGCTCCGCGACTTCCGGCGGTCGATGCTGCAGATGATCGTGGAGAACGGGATCGTGGCCGGCGAGGACCTGCGCGAGATGCTCCGGCGCTTCCTCACCCTCAACGCGCCGCACCACCACGACGCCATCCTCCGGGCCTTCGCCGAGATCTGGGACGACGTCTTCGTCGCCGCCGCTTCGCTCGACTGCGCCGGCGCGGCAGGCCGGGCCGCCTCCGTCTCACGCCGGGAACCGGGCAGGCTGCCAGCGGCGCCCACGACGCCGTCACGCCACCGCCGCTCGCCACCAGCGTGGCGTGTATAGTGGGGTACTTGTTGTACACGTGCAATGCCTTTCTTCTCTTTTGCTACCCGGCCGGGGTGGCAATGTACGTGCGCTGCTCAAAGGCGATACTACTACTATGTCAGTTCATTTCGTTCCATTTCCGCGTACTGGAAAAACGCATGAGCATGCGGCACTAGCTTTTTGTTTGTATTTTACCCCTACCCCTACCACTACCAGTGAACATGCTAGATCGAGTGATTTTTATGGCGCTAATCATGGCGAGACCTGGTGAAAAGGGTAAAGGACGTGGAAAGGCGTTGCGTTGTTTCTGTTTAGTTTTGGATGGAATCTGGACCGATGGCGAGTTGTCGACGGATGTCATGGACGGGAGCCAGTTGCCGGGGCCCGTCTCGCGTCGGGTCGCACGCGCGTGCCCGTGCGCGCATGGAGGTGAGCGGGGGCTGCTGGGGCGGTGGTTGGCGCGAGCGAGCGAGTGAGCGGGTGGGCAACAGAGCGAAAGCGCGAGCGAAACCGCTGCCATGCCGCGCCCGCATCCGGTGCCGGTGCAGTCGGGGGAAAACATACGTACGTCCTGCGCCATGAATCCATGATCAGCACGGCAACGGTGGAGCTAGCGTGGGGTGTCCCTCTCTGCCACCGCAGCGCATTCTCGCCTGCCGTGGCCGTCTCGTCCCTCCCCACCCGGCTCTGGCTCCTGGCACTGCCAGAGCTTGTACTGTGCCCAACACTGGTCCAGCTCGTGCGTGGCCACTGTCGCACGCGCCGGGCTTCGCTAAACTTCAAATTACACATCTATCACTGCCAAAGTACTGGTAGCTTGTATTATTGTGCGTGCGCATGTAATGACCACAGTCCACATACCGATCTACTGTGCGGAATCGTCAGCAATCATCATCTACTAATCATGCACGCCCTGAAAAGATGAGTAGCTCCTGGCCTGCTTCGGTCGCCTCCCCCCATCGCTCGCCCCGGGCATCGTATCGTATCATATCGGCATCGCATCTCTCCAGCTGCATGCGAGCGAAAATTGGATGCACCCGGCGCAATGATGCACGTACGTACGCCGAATACAGATCGCGTACGTGTACGTATATGCCGTAACAGCAAGGAATCCGTGGATGATGGCAGGCAGGTACTCTACCAACGACATGCCGGCATGGAAGGCGCACCTAATTTCTTCCCGAGGCGGACACGGACGCTGGCGCGCTTTGTTGTTTCGCATGGACGCGAACGCGATCGGCACGGACGGGACAAATTCCGCCCAGCCCCCGGCGGCGTACGGGCCACGGGAACAGACAACACAGGAGGGCCGCGGCGCGACCCCCGCGAAGGGCGCTCCTGCCGCCGGTCGCAAGCGGTTGTCCGCACCCTCGCCTCCGGCATCCTCCCTGCAAGCCTGCGTCATCGCAGCCGATCGATGCATCATGCCTGATTGCCTGCGCCGGTCTTTCGGATCCCCGAGAAATGCATAAGATACGGCCATAGGACGTACGGTACGTCCATCTAGACATCTACTAGGCTTGGTGGCACCTTTTTGAATTTACGCAAGTTGAATGAACTGGCGGCGACTTGAACACCGGCAAGATGCAGATGCAGATGCAGCAGCGGCGGGGTCATGAGACATCAGTGTACGAGAACGTGCGTTGTTCTCCATGGCACAAGATCAAGCAAGACCTACGGGACCAACGGCGGTGACGACAACTATACGCCACATTTGTCTTTACTGACGCGTCCTAGCTTTGGTCTCACTCGAACTCGATCACTGCTCACTGGACTCCAGATTTAACCAGTTTGTTTACTAGTAGAGCTTAGCAATAGCAGTGACGACAGCCATACGCCGCATTTGTCTTACTGATGCCTCGTACCCCTGTCACTACGTGCTCACATGCGTACTACTATAGATTTACCAGCTGTGTCCAGTTTGTTAGGCTATCCGCACTGGGCACGGTATCGTGTCTGGTAAACGCAGATACCGTGCGCCAGCTCGGACGGGAAGCCCGCAGCGGCGTCCGGGAAGCCATCCTGGGAGCTCGGATGTACGCCATTTCCAGCGCTTTCCCGGACGTCCGCCACGCGCGGACGTGGCGCGTGGGGCCCACCGCCTACCACCGCGCGACGGAGAGAGAGAGGAGGGACGAGGCCGTGCAGCGCCGTCGCCGTCGCCGTGGCTGGAGCAGCCACCATGGCAGGGTCGCCGACGACCAAGGCAGCCGGTTGGGGAGGAGGAGGAGGAGGAGGAGGCACGCCGAGCTCGCTCGCGGCCGCTCCCTCGCCGGCTCGCCAGCAGCAGCACGCGGCAGTTGGAGCTCCGCCGTGGGCCGCGCGCGCCCGAGCCGCGCCGCCTGGGCCGCCGGAGCGGCTGCCGGGCGCAGCCAGTGGCGCTGCCTAGGCTGCCGGAGAGGGGCACGGCTGGGAGTGCGGCTTGGGCCACCGGAGCGCTCGCCGTCCTGCGCTGCCTTGGCTGCCGAGCTCGCGCCCATGGCCGCCCGCCGCGTAGCGGAGGTGCCACCGCGCGCGCTCGCTGGCCATCTCACGCCGGAGCCAAGCTCGGCCAGCAGCAAGGACGCCGCGGCGCCCTGCTTCTCTCTGCACCCCGCCATGCTCGTCTGCTTCCTTCCTCCTCCCTCTCCCTCTCTCTCTCTCTCTCTCTCTCTCTCCCTCCTCTTTCTTCCTCTGACCAGACAGCAAGAAGAGATAGAGACAGACGGATGAGCAGGCCAGCAGGGGCAGCAAGATGTCGACATTCTTCACTACATTGGCATGGCCAATGGGAAGAGGCCACCAATCCCTGTGGACCCCGCTTGCCATTGGTTGTACCCTTCCCTCTTCTTCACATGGACCTAGCGCACATGAACCAGAGAGGGAAAGCACGCAGTCCACCACATCGATCCACAGCACAGCATGGTCCGCCCTGGCCGATGGGGAGGAAAAGGGCACTAGAGCTGATATAGAGGATGAGATATAGAGGATATATGAGTCGGGAAAAAAGTGTAGAGGAGAGAATCTCGATGGCTGTGGATAGAATATTCCTTTTAGAGGATGGATTTGGAGATGATGAGTGCGGATAAATTTTGTGTTTGCTCCCCTAGTGCTAAACAACAGGCCTGTCCGTCGGGGCGTGGGCAACGCAACTCATGTCACGAAAACCAGGTACTTGATCTCAAGATCCAGAATGACATACACTGGGTAAAGCTCATTTGGAATAAATACTACGTACTCTAATGGTCAGTTACCTGTGTGACTGTGTCATTGCCGAGAGCTTCATTTTGGCATTTTGGTGGAGATACACTACTGAAGTTGCTGCCTTCTTTCAAAAGATCCTCTGTTCAGTTAGCTGGTGGATCCACTTGCTACCTTTGGTCTGCCAACTGTACCCTGAGCTTTATTCATATATGTGAAGAATAGAAATTTGTCAGTCTTTCAGGCACTGTAACATGACTGTTCCATCTTCCCCTCTCAGTGGAGGCTTTTCAGCAATATTAGGAGCTCTCTCTGTCTCTGGTTATGAGCTCTATACAAGTTAAGTTACCCATGAATCAGACAAATGGTCATATGCCTGGGTTCCAGTTTGTTCTCTTCTCAGAGGGTCTACAAAAATCTTGTTCGTTACAGACAAATCCATCCTGTTTAGCGGTGGCTGTGGCAATCAGCCTGCCAAAACTTCAGGAAATTTTTTCTGCTCTTGCTCAGGACAGATTGAGCAACAAGGGAAATACTCAGACGCAAGATCATGCATTTACAGGCGTGCTTTGTCAACTACTTTTCTTATCTCGCCCGGTGGCAATTCTTTGTTGGAGTTTTCTCCGTTTGGATATGGGAAGTCTGACGTATCCCTTTGCTATTCTGATGCGCTTCAAAACTCAACTGAACATGCCTTCTTTATGAAAGTTTTGGTCTCCATGTCTTGGGTAGAAATTGCTCAAATATATTTTTCAAGGAAGAAATTGCTCGAGTTATGCTCAGAGCAAAGGAAACATTCAGGCCTTCTCTTCGTTCATGGCTAGAAGCCTTTGTGCGATCTTGATGATCTTCGTTTTTTTTTTTTTCTTTGTTTATTAAAACTTGTTTGTACACTTGGTTTATGTTTAATAAATTCAGTAGGGGCCGCCAACCTTTCATGCTTTCCTGAAAAAAGTTACGAAATAAACGCCGGGGAAGTAGATCGTTGTTCTGCATTTTCACCAACTGGTTTTGTAGAAATTATAGAAGGAGGATGAAAGAATGTGGCGTTTGCCTGCCTTTTACAGCCTCGATTGAAGAACTAGGACAAATCTGGGTGGATCCTCTGCATTGCGCCTGATTTGCTAGCCATTCGGTCCAGGTAGCCAATTTTGGAGCAATGTGATAATTTTGGGTGTCGGCCCAACACGGCCCATCTATGCCACCGGTTCATTGTGGGCTAGCTTCGTAGCCACGGCCCACGGCACAAAGTCACGCAGGCCCAACACTAATCCAATGATCTTGCTCTGCCCCAAATAAATATCACTTTTTACTTCTCACAAGAAGTGAACTTTCTTTAATAACTAAATTTATATATAAGATAGTATTAATATTTATGGACATAATTAATATCATTAGATGAATCATTGAATATATTTTTACAATATAAACATATTTAGCTATTAAATATTGTTAATATTGTTCTGTAAATCCAGTCAAAGCTAAAAAAAAAATTTGCATTTACCACAGTCAGATCTATATTATTGCTGACGGAGGGAGTATGCCATGACCCTGCGCCATCGGTAGTACTCATCATGTCAGGTGAATCGTGCTGCGGAAGCTTCGTACAGTGGAAGCTCCAGCCGCCGCTCCAGAGCGCAGAGCCAAGCCGCAGAGTTTGGCTTCACTGCGAAGCCTCAAGCCTCTTGAGCACGCCAATTTATATAACTTGAGCCGTTCCCAGTTCCGGAGGACGCCAATTTATACTTTCGTCGTTCCTTCCTCCCCGCAGCTCCGAGCACCGGAATCGAGCAAAGCATCCGCCGCGTCACGCTTCCCCGCTTCATAAAATTCCCTCCGCTCCACCTGGCTCCCGATCCCTCGCCTCCGCCCTCAGCTCCGCCCCTCGTATTCCCGAGCGCCACCGCGGCCGCCGCCTCCTCCCCTCCCTCGGCTCCAATGGCGCTGCCCTACCTGGAGGCCGTGCTCTGTAAGTCCCCGCCTCCCTGCCGCTCGTTCCATGGCGTAGCGGTCGCTCGCTGGTTGTCCTGGTTTCGGAGAAGAAGACGCGGGATCCGCGCTTAAACCCTAGGGTTTGGGAGTCGCGGGGTGGGGGATGTGGCGCGGTTGGACTTGACCGTGCCGCAAGACCTGATGCCTGTTTTGGTTGCCCTGGTGAGCGTAATGTGGTGTAGGCCTGACGACTGCGATAAGCTTGGGAGAGTGATGATGCCCCTAGCCGGTGGTGTGTGTCCTGTTGCAGCGCATACGGACGGGTTGTTTGCTCTGCAACTCTAAAAAAAATTGATGCGCACAGGATTATAGTATTGAGTGATTGAATGTTGCACAATGTTATCGTGTGATTCAGTGTTGCGGGAGTACACTACTTGAATTGAAGCGCCCCCCATGATTTTTAGTTAGTGGAACGAGTGAAGGGATGCCTGTGAGATGCTAACTCAATCAGCTCTTGATAACTTAATCTTGTGATGCAAAGCCCGTTTTTCTCTATCAATATGCAATATCTTGCAGATTCGATGATGTCTAAATAGTGTAAAATGGTCCCTAGCAATAGAATTTCATGTCGCTCTTTTTTTTTTAAAAAAAAAAACTATTAGCAATGTGTTTTACCTTTCATATTGGGCTGTATTAGTTTCGGGTTTGTTGGCAATTATTACAAATAAAGTCAATAATTTAGATCTTATTATTCCTTGATTACATGATATGTCTAATTTCATCGTTATTTACTTTGTATTGTTGTTGTTATTTACTTGGTGTGACTGATGCTCTTGAAAACATGTATATCTATTGCAGGCTTTATGATTCTCATGTACATATTTGAGACATATCTTGACATCCGTCAGCATAGAGCTCTCAAGCTGCCAACTTTGCCAAAACCCCTGCTGGGAGTAATTAGTGATGAAAAGTTTGAACGCTCTAGAGCTTATAGCCTCGACAAAAGGTTATACAACACTATTGTTCCTTTTTGCAACCTTCATTTTAAAATAATTTCTGATGCCCAAATCCATTAGCTGGCTTGTCAATCTAGATTATCGATATTGAAGCTTTTTTTTGCTTTATCTTACAGCTACTTCCATTTTGTTCATGAGGCTGTGACCATTTTAATGGATACTACAATACTGTACTATAGAGTTCTTCCCTGGTTTTGGAAGGTAAAACAAATCCCTTGCTTCCATCAAATTCCTTATGCAAGTGTTTTGGTTAGTGACTGGATCAGATCTTTCTGCAGAAATCTGGAGAGTTAGTTAGCAATGTTGGGCTGAATGCTGAGAATGAGATAATACACACCCTTGCATTCTTAGCTGGTGCCATGGTTTGGTCACAGGTACTAATAATTCTCCTCCCTAAACCATGATCTGTGATTCTGTGTTATACATTCATTTATACTTTAATAACCATCTATAATATATCTGATTAGCTTCTGTAGCTTTTGGCACTTAAAACTGGAACATGTACAGCATTACTTCGTTTTGTTGAACCGATAGCATTATTGTGCTATAACATTAGTGCCGGATCATCTGACTATGATGGTAGTAACTAGTAAGTGTTATGACTTATGAGTGAGGACTGAGAATGGAGCATTGTGAACTGTGTGATATTATAAACATTTTGATGCACTTCTATGCCCTGCTATGCTCTGGGTCCTAATATGTTTGTCTCTCCCACTACTTGCTCTCTGTTTGGCCAATTTGTTTTCATGATTTGAAATTTCTGTTTATAGCAAAAATGCAAAATATATGATTTATCTTAATACCATATTACTATGCCATGTCTATTTAACATTCCAATAAATGCTTAGATTTTGTTTAAAAAGCAGTTGCAAGGTACATTTAATTTGTTTCAAATTTTGTATGGATGAATATTTTGAGTTCTTTTGGGTTGTAATCATCCTTTCCACAGATTGCTTCGGTGACTAACTATGGCCTTAATTTTGAATCTGAACCTATGCCCATTGCTGTGTCCTTAATCAGCCCTACTAGAACTGTGCCATTTTGTTCTTTGTAGAGAAACAGGTTCTCATTTAGAGCACAAATGATTGTCAAAACCAGTATTGATATGAAACAGTAATGCATCCTTCATGAAATGCAGATTACAGACTTGCCGTTCTCTCTTTATTCAACTTTTGTTATAGAGGCTCGACATGGTTTCAACAAGGTACATTCACATTTTCTAATTTTCCTTATATTTGTTACTAGCTTGGTAGGAATATATATTTGATATTTGGCAACTTGCAGTGTTTGATAAGGACTGAAGTAACTGGGCTTATGATTTTTCCTGATATTTTCATACTGAGATTTCTCTTGCTTCATACCTTGTAGCAAACTATATGGCTGTTCATTAGGGATATGATCAAAGGAATTTTACTATCCATGATATTGGGGCCACCAATCGTTGCTGCTATCATCTACATAGTACAGGTAACTAACTCCTCTTGTTCTATTGTTTAAAAATTAATTATTAACAATTATGCACACATCACATTTTTTTTTTTCTTTTGACCTGTTTTGTTAGTTGATTCTTCCAAGGTCCACAGAATCAAAATCACATGTAACTTATGGTAGTCTCATCTAAGTGCATCAATTGATTCTTTCATTTTTTTTTTCTGTATTTTTTCAGATTGGAGGACCTTACCTGGCTATATATCTCTGGGGTTTTATGTTTGTATTAGCTCTTCTGATGATGACAATATACCCAATTGTGATAGCTCCTCTGTTCAACAAGTTCACTCCTGTGAGTATCTTGTTCTAGTGATAGCTCCAATGTGCTTCATCTGCTATTCTTGTTTTGCACTATACTAGCATGGGTTAAGATTGAATTTCGTGGTTGCACTGATGTCAACAGCTTTCTGAAGGAGTCCTAAGGGAGAAAATAGAGAAGCTGGCAGCTTCCCTCAAGTTTCCTTTGAAAAAGCTTTTTGTGGTAGATGGGTCTACCAGATCAAGCCACAGTAATGTATGTTAATTACTCTATGTTCTGAATCCAGTTTCATTACTTCCTAATAAACAATAATTTAGTGTCACTATTTGAACCATTGATTCTCTTTCAGGCCTACATGTATGGGTTTTTCAAGAATAAACGGATAGTACTCTATGACACATTGATTCAGCAGGTTCCATTTTTCAAACAATATTTTTAACCACCTTTTAAGTTATTTTGTTTCATAAAACATTGGCATGCATGCACAGAATTGACCTGTTTCTTGTGATTTCAGTGTAGCAATGAGGATGAGATAGTTTCTGTTATTGCACATGAACTTGGGCACTGGAAACTCAATCATACTGTCTATTCCTTTGTAGCTGTCCAGGTACTCTCTCATTCAAATAACTAACTGTGACCTTTGCATGCCATTTATTTATCCAGTCATGTGTCCTGCTCTAGCATTTGAGTATTTGTTGGATAAAGGGGTGTAGTTATCCAATGATATTTTCTTTAAGATGCGAAGTTGCCCCCAAATAAATCATGTGACATTGCTTTTCGTTGAAAGGGATCTGTTAGGATTATCTATCATCCAGTGCAGGGTATGAAACTAAGGTTGGGGGTAGTGATAATAAAATTTGTATCGGCAGATACAATTGGTCACCGAATTATCTACTATTACTATTTAAATAAGTATCACCTATGGTTGTCCAATGAAAAATAGTTTTAATGAAGCCCCCACAAGATGCCAATGGTTACAGTGGACATGTGATGGGTGTCTGCTAGATTACTCTTTAAAATTGGAACATTTTCATTTCATTATTGTTTCTTGTGCAGCTGCTTATGTTTCTTCAATTTGGAGGATATACTCTAGTAAGGAACTCCAAAGATCTATTTGAAAGTTTTGGCTTTGAGGACCAGCCAATAATAATTGGATTGATCATTTTCCAGGTATGTTTTAGTATAGTCCGTAACGGGCATCTTCATTCTGTTTTGTTATTTCTCAAGATTTTTGTTACCAACTACTTAATTCTGTCGAGCAAAGACAAATTTGTTTGGGATGAAATTTAATTATAGGTGTTTATACTTTTCGATTCAACTTGCCTTGAAAATTTAGATTTGTTCTATGAATTTTTGACATTACAATCATTATTGCTCGACTGATGCATGTGTTGCTTTGGTTGCAGCACACCATAATACCCATCCAACACCTTCTGAGCTTTTGCCTGAACCTTGTCAGCAGAGCATTTGAATTTCAGGTCATTCTTCTGTCTCCCTCCAAGTTTCCTGCTATTGACAGCTTAAAAGATTTTGGTTGCACTCACTTTAATTCAATTTCTAGGCTGATGCCTTTGCCAAGAACCTTGGATATGCCCCTCAGCTCCGAGCGGCCCTTGTTAAATTGCAGGTAACCATTTAAATGCCATTTTAAGTTAATCTGTATTTCTTATAGTTAACAATGGCAGTACTGTTTATTCTTCTCAAGAATATCTGAATTGCAAGGTGTGATCATACATGCACCATGCTTTCACCCTGCTGTAACCGAGCAACTTCATTTTCTACTGGCATCCCTTTTTACTTGTCTCGGTTTCTTGTGCCTTCATAGCAAGCCAAAATTGTTGTTTGTCCCACATATTGCTATACAGCCACAATATTTGCATTCAGCACTCTAAATCATGTCAAAATTTTCAGGAGGAGAACTTGTCTGCCATGAACACCGATCCTTGGTATTCGGCATATCACTACTCGCACCCACCTCTCGTCGAAAGGCTGCAAGCTCTCGAAGATTCATACAGCAAAAAAGAAGACTAATCCTAACCGGAAGAGCTGTTGTCCCTGAAGAGCCGAAGCCTTGATCCTTGTATGAGGTTTCCATATGTATTTCCCTGCCGTGTACATGGTGGCACTGATTCAGTGGTTAGATGTTGAGGGCTTGGATCCATGTGTTATCAAAGCTCTGTAAGCATCCAGCATTATATATGCACACAGGGCATACCGGGAGTCCCCATACGAGGTGCTGCGCTCGTCACTCGATTTCGCATATTGGTCTTTTACACAGGTGTATCAGTCTATCGGTTAGTGAGAAATATAAGCAAATCAGCTATTCAAAACTGATGCATCTTTCTGAGCTAGTGTGTGCAATTAATTGTTCACGTTTCGGGCAGTGAGAGTCGCCTCAGTACTCTTTCATTTGGATCCTGTTTCCTGTGGTGAGAGACAGCACGCAGCGTCGCACCTAATCCAGACATGCGGGGAGTTGCTGGCCCAGCCTCCAAAACGAGCTGCGATGCTGATGCTCTCACTCTGCACCCCCTCGTCGCCACCGCCTGCCCACGGCACCGTCACAGCCCCTCCCACCTCCGTCGCCCTCCTCCGCGAGGCCGCGGCACGGGGCGACGCGGCGCTCACATCGGCGCTCCACGCCGCCCTCCTCAAGTCCGGCGCGCTCCGTTCCCCGCAGGCACCCCTCACCGCAACGAACTCCCTCCTGCACGCCTACCTCCAATGCGGCCTCCTCTCCCGCGCGCTCCGCCTGCTCGACGAAACGCCCCGCCGCGACGCGGCCACCTACGCCTCCCTCATCTCCGCGCACTGTCGCCTCGGCGCGCCCCTGGACGCCCTCCGCGCCTTCCTCGACATGCTGGACTGGGGTTGCTCCGACGACGAGGGCGTGGACGCCGCCGCGGTCCGCCCCAACGAGTTCACGGCGGCCGCGGTCCTGCAGGCCTGTGGGCTGGCCCGGACGAGCGGCTGGGGAGGATGGTGCACGGCTACCTCGTGGCAGGTGGGTTCTGCGGTGACCCGTTTGTGGTCGGTTCATTGGTCAACATGTACGCCAAGGTCGGGGATGTGGTGAGCGCACGGAGGCTGGTCCTTGGATTACCCTGCAGGGACGTTGTTTCTTGGACGGCCATCGTATCAGGGTGCGTGCTCAATGGTATGCTTGAAGAGGCTCTTCAGGTGTTCGTCATGATGCTGGAAGATGGCGTGCTCCCCAACAATGTCACGATGCTGAGCGTCATCCAGGCGTGCTCTTTGATGGGCGCCTCGGAATTGTTCAGTCCAGTGCATGCTCTTGTTGTTCTGTTGGAGCTCGAGCATGACGCCTCGGTGGTGAATTCTCTCATCATGATGTACGCAAAGAACGGATTTGTTAAAGAGGCTATCTGGCTTTTCAAGGGTTTCTACCTCAAGAGTGGGAATGTGTGCTCTAACGAGGATGTTCTTGCGGCAGTTCTGTACGGTTGCACCATTTCAGAATCTGTGAAGAACGGAGAGGGGTTCCATGCGCACATGATTAAAATGGGTGCTTTCCCAAGCATCAGCATTGAGAACTCACTTATGGGCATGTATGCTAGATTTGAGCAAATCGATGCTGCACACTTGGTGTTTGAAGCTATGAAGTTTAAGGATATTGTTTCATGGAACACCATCATCTCATGCCTTGCCAAGAGTGACCGTGTGAATGAAGCCATGGAGCTTTTCAGTGTTCTTCATGCTGGTGGTGGTGGGCTTGCGCCTGACTTTGTCACGGTCTTGAGCATGCTGCAGGCTTGCTCTAATGCAGGATTACTTCATCAAGGGCAGATGCTCCATGGATACATCATGAAATCTGGTTTCATCTATGATGTTTCAATATGCAATGCTCTCATAAGCATGTATGCTAAGTTAGGAAGAATTGATTTTGCTGAGATGATCTTTGAGGGGATGGGTATTAAGGACCTCGTTTCCTGGAATTCAATGATCAATGCTTATGGTATGCATGGCGATGGTCATTCAGCTCTAACGGTTTTCCATCAGTTGAAGGATGCTGGAACACCTGCACCAAATGCTATCACATTTGTGAGTGTGATATCAGCTTGCAGTCACTCTGGTTTGATTTCAGAAGGTTACAAGTGCTTTGAAAGCATGGGAAGAGACCACAGCATTGAACCTAGCATGGATCACTATGCCTGCGTAGTTGATCTGCTTGGAAGGTCTGGGAGGTTTGCAGAGGCTGAAGAATTCATCAGGGACATGCCTGTCCGTCCCAATTCATCCATCTGGGGACCTCTTTTGGCTGCTTGCCAGCTTCATGGGAATGTTGATCTTGCAGAAAAAGCTGCTAAAGAATTGTCAGCCTTGGAACCGGAGAGTGACATATGGAGAGTATCCTTGTCAAATACCTATGCTTCGGCTGGGAGATGGAGAGATGCTGCAAAGATTAGGACTGAAATGAGGAGAGTTGGAATGAGAAAAGAGACTGGGTGGAGTTTTGTAGATGTTGGAGGGGTTGAGGGTTTTAAGTTTGTGTCAGCAGATACAAGGCATCATGATGCTGAAAAAATATATTCAGTATGGCACAGTATGAACAGGCACATGGCAGATCTAGCTTCTGATGTGCATAAACTTAGTCCAACTAGTGCTGTTTAGTCGATGCGAGAGATGTTTAATAGATCTAACTGCTGATATGTTTTGGTCAGGTCAGAATGATGAAGTAAGCCTTTTGTAATGATGAGCTTAGACTTAACATTACAGTGGATCCATTGTTTTGAATGCTGAATATAGGTAACGACAAGAAGTAAATAAAGTAATAAATAGAACACAAATGGATCTGGAGAAAGCTGCAGCATATTGCATTTGGCGCTTGCTTCAATCTTTCTTTGATCTTCTATCTGATGCTTCCTTTCATGTTGAAAGTTGAAACTATGCTGTGCGCTTAGCAGGTCGATTTTTTGGCCTCAATTTGGATCCTGACTATCACTTTGAGTGGTAATTGTTCTTTATACTGATGATAAGATAATCCTGTACATCAGTAGAAATGTGGCTTAAAATCTTAATGATGTTAGCTCTTAAACTTACGTGCACTGTACCCAGTGTTTGGTCAGCCATCACTGCAAATAGGTGGCAGGCATTTATTTGTTTGCCTTGTGCTTCGAGTTGTATTGTATATCATGTGCATTTTGGTGTCTTCTCGAGTAATACTTATGATTTTGTTTAAATCTATATGATTTCCATCCGCAATTTTATGTATCTTGTGAGCAATCGATAATTATGGCTTCATTCTGTTAAGCCCGGTTAAAAGGAAAATTAGCTTTATTGGTGTAAAGTTCACTGGATGTTCACACTAAGACAGCCAAACCTCTATTTATCGATATGAAATTCATTCCTAAATATCGATTAATGACAACTCAACATCATGATACATCGTAGAAGGGGGAATCCATGAAAAAATCTCATTGCAATCAGCTTTATTGTTTCTACCACATGAAGATTTCCATGCTGGCTAGATCACTTAACAATGACGGACAAGTATAATGTAACGACCGTTTTTCTGTAGCACGATACAATTAGCTACTATTTGTTCTTTCTACTTTCGCATCAGGAGAACTACAGTATGAGCAGCTATGCTCCTGTTTTCCCCTAGACTGTCAACTTTCTCGTGTGTCTTGGCCTTGAGATTGACCACGGATGGATCTGCCCCAAGTAGGTCGCACAAATTCGAACGAATTGTCTCCTTGAATGGGCTAAGTTTTGGTTTTTGCAAGATCAGCGTAGCATCAAGGTTGCCTAACTCATAGCCTGCTTCATGCATCAATTTCACCTGAAACGACATGGCAATAGAAGGAGCTTAAAGTGTTTATATTGGGACTTCAAGCACTTCAATGCTAAAATAGAAGAGAGAACAGCCATGCTCAGATTAGATATAACACCCTGCATAAATTGTATGAAGGGGCAACAAATAGTGTGTGATGCTAAATAAGTGGCATAAGACAAATTTCATTAGTCAACGGGTTTACTCCCTCTGTCCCATGGAGTATGTCGTCCGGGAAGCGTGTTTGTGAAGAGGACACGGTTTTCTAATGACAAAGTTCATGAGATAGAGGGAGTATGTAGAAAAAGAGAAACAGTTTGATCCCAAATTCTAAGGCATGGGGAAGATTTTCTTTCCAGCTCCTATACCAGTAGTAAATGTGCAGTAGCATTCTATGCACGTGGCCCATGCCTTGTACGAAATCTAAAACGTGGAATGCTTTCTGCCCTTGAGGCCTTGACGAGTCCAAAGGTCAAAAACACATGTTGCGGTCAGCAACTCGTGTAAGAACTGCCAAGAATTTTTGTGACATAATAACGACTGACATCTAATGATTCTGGAAAAATAGACCACTGAAACAGTGAGCAATCAGGGAATGAATGAACTGTCGCGTTTTCAAGGATGTTCTCCACTCTTACCACAAGGCATCTACATATTACAGTTTGACATAAAGCTTTATAACAAATATGAGCAGAAAAAGATAATTAAACAACATGATATGCTATAAGATGTGAAATTATTCATTTAAAAAAAAACTGCAAGCATAGAGAAACCGTCCAATTTACACATAGCAAAAACCGACATGCTTCATACCAATCATTATTAACCAGTACAGATTACCCAGCTGTTTTCAGAAAGGAACCCCAAAATTTCTCTATAGAACTCTACATTTTTGTTGTGACAAAGCATTCAACTAGCACTCGAAACCATGCAACTTACACAAAATACCGCAGATCCCATTGAACGCATCGAATGAACTGGAGATAACGAGCTAGAAAGAAGAGAAACTCACTGCTTCCCTCATGAACACCGAAGAATCGGCGCCCTTCCACCGGGGGTCGGAGTCCGGGAAAATCTGCCCGATGTCGGGCAGCCCCAGCGCGCCGAGAATCGCGTCCACCACGCAGTGGAGTAGCACGTCGCCTGCACGGGGCGAAACGAAATTCCCAAACGCGAGGTCAGAAACGGAGCCACGCAGGGACATAGAGATAGAGGGCAGTGGCGGCCCCAGGAGCGCGTACCGTCAGAGTGAGCCTCGCAGCCGCGGTCGTGGGGGATGTTGATGCCGCCGATGATGAGCGGGAGGTTGGGTTCCAGGCGGTGGAGGTCGAAGCCGTGGCCCACGCGGAACGGAAGCGCGGGCGGCTTCGGCGCGGCGGCCACCGCGGGCTGGTGCTCCGCCTGGACGGCGGCCGCGACGGCCAGGGACGGCCTCGGCCGGAAGCGCAGCGACGGCTGGGCGGACGGAGGGCAGGGCCCGGCGCGGGCTCGTGGTGCGGTGGAGATGTGAGAGGAAACCAGGAAGAGGGAGGAGGCGTTGGGGGCGGAGGCCATGGCGCCGCTGCTGGTGGGCGAGATAGCGCAGTGGCCGAGCTTTTCTTTGGGATGCTCGGCTGGGTCCAAAGCAACCCTTTTAACCTTTTTACTAAGGAGTTTCTTCCTTTTTTAGCGAGAAGACTAACCTTACAACTCCGGCCGTGCACCACAATCTTGGTGACTCACCGGTGACCACAAAGGCCTTCTAGGAGCAAAGCTCTAGTAACAAAATTTTAAACTTCACACAAACTTGATGTCACCACAAAAGTGCTCAAGGCTTGACGTACTCTTATTGCTCACACACAAGCTCACAAGGCTCCAAATCGTGTTTCCTCAATTAATAGGTATGGCCAAAACACTCAAGTCCCAATAAAAAAGGTGAATTGGGAGCCTCTCTAGTCTTTTAGTTAGAGAAGTTAGGAAATCATCGTAACCCCAATAATGGTCATGGAAGGGGGTATAAATGCCCCCCCCAACAAAACTAGCCGTTGGGGTTGTTTTTGTCAAAATCTAGGGGCTTGTTTGCCAAACCGGTATGAATTGGTTTTTCCAAAACTAGTCATTAATATTCAAATCTGCCTAACGAGCTCTCTAGGCCAGTTTGTCAAACCGGCCTAAGCTTAGTTTTTCTAGCCTTTACTCAAACAACTCCTTTTTAAGTTAGTCTCTCGATTTCTCACTTGGGTATTTTGAAAACTTATAGGACACATCTAGCACTTTTGTGTTGCATCCCTCTTGAAAGTACAACATACCTATACTCAAGAAATAGAAATTCACAATTAGTACCACTTTGAGCTTGTCATTCTTCAAATAATGCCACTTTCTCAATTTTGATCATTTGTGGGCTTTTTCAACACCTTAAATGTCTTGAGCCAAGTTTCCTTGAGTTGTGAATTTGAGTTTACCAAACTATTTGATCAAGACTACGCTTATCAACCAAAGTCACTTTTCTAATGATTTGATCCCCACATCAACATGACCCTCATAGCTTGATTAGTGTCTTGACTAAATGCAAGTAATTTCTTCTTCTGCCATAGCTAGGTTCTTTTGGTCGGCAAGCCATTGCTTGCCCTGCCTAGTACCTCAAAGTCTCTTCTTTGCTATCTTCACCATCTCAAGCCATCAAGTTACATCTTGTTTTGGATCAACTATTAAACACACAATATATTTATTTCAGTTATATTGTTGTCTTTATAATTATGAATGCCATCCTTCATTTTGATTGATCAAGCTTTCAAGAGTAAGACCATTCAATATGCAAATTATGATGTCTCATTTATAATAGATACACATAAGCTTGTCAACTCATTTTATCAAGTATGCCTTGGGCTCGTTTCTTATTTGTTTGTCATTTGTCATAATTGAGCCCAAATATAATATAACACACTTGAGAGTAAACGCCTATACTGAATACCTGCAAGTCTCATGAAACACATTAGTCCCTTAATCGTATTGTTATTCAATCCATCAAAACTCACTTAGAGGGTAGATGCGCTTTCAAACTTTTTAGTTGCGAGGAGGTAAAGGAGCACATGGAACAATATTCACAAATCTTAGATGGAATGGGTAGTCTTCTTTCAGGTACTTAGTACACCAATGAATCAAAAAATGCTCAATAAAGACTGAAAAGTAGTTGAAGATCATTTTAGAAAAAAGTTGAGTAGTAGGAAGGGTAAATTTTATCTTATGATGGACATTTAGTTTTGATAAATTAAGTGCTATATCCAACCATGTTTATTATGTATTTCTTTGAATTACCTAAAGACACTCTTAAGAGAAATTAGATTCCTATAGGTCAACTTTTTCTAGCAAGGTGACAGCCAGAATAGTTTAATGGGAAAAAGTTACTTAAATGGAATAAATTAGTGGCTAAAATTGCATTTGTGTGGTTGGATGATCAATAAAATTCCATTAAGTGAATCCTTACAAGATAATAAGAATCTTTCACTGTACAATCTATGCACAAACATTTAATTAATAAATTTGTAATGTACACATTACCAACAACACACTTTCTGATTTATATGGGGGAAAGTAATCTTATGATCTATTTGGCTTTTTCAGAAAATGAAGGGAATTTTTGATAAAAAAATAACTACACTTTTTAATTAAGAGAGCTTAAAAAAGGAGCAAGCCGCTGGTTTTATATTGTGGATAATATTGTAAAGATCGGATTAAAATCTGATTTTTCTGAAAAAAAAATTCAATTTTGGGTAGGAAATTAACAAGTAGGGGGTACGTACCCCCACTCCATCTTCTTCCACGCGAACACCACTCTCGGGCTACCACCACACTCTCCTGGGCGACCGTGACGGGCGGTGGACCCCGCACAAAAAGCTCTTCTCTTCTCCCTACCAGAAGAGGCCAAAAAGGCAAAACTCTACCACCTTCCATTGATCCAGCCAAAAAAGGAAACAAAAAACACTCCCGAGGCCGGACGGCCACTCGGCACCCGGCCCAAGCAGGCACCTCAAGCGGCGGTGAAGGTGACATCTGTGGGCGACCGTGGAGGTGGAGGTGACAACTGGCCGCTACGGGCCCTACGGTGAAGGTGAAGGTACTATTCCAAGATTAAGGTTCTCGTCCATCCTATACTCCTATAAAGCAAAGACCCATAAAATGGTTCCCTCCAATCAAAAATAGGATTCCGTGAAAAATGATGTAGGCTGGCGTCATTTTTCCGTTTCCACCATCGCGGCGCTGCTGGACCGCATCCCCCCCCACGCCTCCTTTGCTGCATTGTCATCGCTGCCGGTCCGCTAAAATTCCCGGATCCGCTTCCCCGTGCTCTTCCGCTCACTTAATCTCCGCTGCTCCAGCGCCCGATCACTTCGCTCGCTTCTTCTTAAACCCTCGCTTGCTTTCGGTAGCGAATCCAACCCCCTCCTTATGGACATGCGGGAGGCGAACTGATCCGATGGAAGCGGCCGCTTTTCGTCGTGGTGGTTACCTGGCTGCAGAGATTGGCCCACATGGTTTATAATCGACTAATGATTCCGTATGGGGGATGCTTGTCGCGTGTTGATAAATCGGCGTGGAGGAAGCGAACTAAGAGTTATTGCAGGCGCCTCGGCCGTTTCCCTAAGTTATTGCTTCGCTTTTCAGGTTACATATTACAATCATTATTAGGTGTGCACAGTGATAACTAGCATCAATTCCATCTTTATTTACTCTAGGCATCGTCAATGGTGGATATGAAGGACTTCTTTGATTCATATATGCCGCGCCGAGCCTCCTATTGGAATCCTAAAAAGAATTGTTAACAAGTAGAAGGGTTAGTGTATGAATGATTTCTGTTTTAAGTCTTGAGATATCATTTCCATGTTCAGTATTGGCTAACAATTGTCGTTATCGATTCCAAGGTTCATTTTCTTGGTGGATACTTAGATTGCTCCTTTTCCAACCGAAATCCAAAAAGTAATATTCCTCGGCCTCAAAGGTTAGTGAATATGATTCTCTTTGTGTTTTCAGTTAATACGATTATCGTTGTTTTTCCCGGACATTCGTGAATAGGATATGCCAATTAACCATTGTTTGAAAAAACATCAAAGGACAACAAACCGCTTGAGTTTAAGAACTTCAAGAGGTTCATCTGCGTGTTTTTAGTTGGCTCTCTGCTTTTTACTAGCAAAGAGAACCGCGATAGCAGCATTGTTTTGTTCACTGCATATGATAGGCTAATTACCCTATTTTAGAAGTTTATTTTAGTTTATAACAAAAATTTCAGTGATGATTATCATTACCTGTGATATATATCTTATGAGGATGTAAGATACTTATACAATAATTGCTTAATTATTGAAGAAGGGTTAGAAATGTAGTAAATCATGATAGTCAAGTTTCCATATTTTTATGTATCTAATTTTATGTAGTCAAATGGTTGACATATTGAATCACTAATATGTAGCATCCACACATGATAACCAAAGTAGATATTTCGCTTTGGCCAAATAGCAACTTAGTATACTAGCCCAATCTCCTCGTTGATGTGTACTTGACATTTAGTTTATGATGCACAAAATCACATAAGGCACAATATGATACAACTGAGTTTGTTACATGTGAGGGGAGATATTCAGATAGTCAAAGAAATTGGGAAGGTGGCACATGATACAAATAAGTGTTCTATAAATTGACGGCTTAGAAATAGGATATCCATCGAACCCCATTTTTGAGAACATGAACAGTTAGGGGTTCTTTCGGTTTACAAAGAATCCAAGAGGTTTATCTCTATTTTTTAAAAGGTCCTCTGTCTTTTTAGTAGCAGCAAAACTGTAGCACATTGTTTTTTTGTTCAGTGCATAGAACATGCTAATTAATTATTACTTTGCAGAATAAAACTCCACCCACCTCAAATCACCAGATTTAGATAGCATTACTTTGTATTTTAGATTCCAATAGATTGATCTCTGATTTTTAGTAGGTTATAATTACTTGATAAAATGAAACCCGACTACCCCGACCTGACCAAAATTAGATAGCATTACTCTGAATTTTAGAGATTCATAGGCTCATCCCCGATTCTTTATTAGGTTATATCAATTCTAGAGCTTCAAGCGCTCATCTTTGACAATTGGTTTGGTTTTTAGATGAAGAGTAGCAAGTAATAGTAGATACTATTTGTTATATTCATCATTGTTTGGTCTCCTTATTTGAGAAACTTGATTATTTTTTTTAACCATTGACGTTTAGATACTTGCTTGCTTATTCTAAACTACTAGTTAAGTGCCCGCGTTGCGGCAGGGATATAAAAACATCTCATGACATACAATCATATAAGTAGAATATATGTAAATCTTATGTCATCATAAAGACATGCTAAAATAATATGATCATCAGGATTGAAAATATATATAATATGTACATCCAATCATTAATTTGTGTATTAACAAGTCATAATGCTACTTGTCCTCCCTTTGTTCCACTTCCTATATTAGTCGAAATATAGATGGATATAACAAATATCGGTAATAAAGAACATAAATATAGCAAATATAACATGTATAAAAAAAAACATAAGACAATACCTTTTATGGACTTAGGACCTCTTTGTAGACAATATTTTTCGTATATGTACCATTTATTTACGTCTTTCTTTTCTTATCCTTCTTATCGCCGGGTGGGATGGCAAGGATCTTAATGTTCGATCTGGCGGTGGCTCTAGATAGCGCCAACATACAATGACCATGAGAGAACACCGGTTGGAGCAAATACACACCAAAGATTGGGGATAGTCCGCCCGCGGGCCTTGTTAATCGTCATGGCAAAAACAGCCCGGATGGGAAAACGCTTCCTCTTAAACTGAAACGGAACATCTCGTCATCGAGGCACAAACGGAATCCGCGGTAGGAAGATTCGTTTTTCCAGCATGGTCCCCACCATAATTTACGCATCGATGGTATTCGTTGGAACCCTCGAACCACCGGGCGTGTTCCATTGCATAGTCCACCCGCCAGGTCGATGTTCCTTAGCGCATAATTTGGGCACCCAATCTTGAGCTTTAACACATGTGGAGGGAGACCGTTAGGGGTCAAAGTATTGAGAAATTCAGATGGGTAATAGTTGTTTTGGATCATCCACCGCCTTTGTCAAAGCTATGGTACACCATCTCATCCCCTTGAAAACGACTTATCATCTTCATGTTAATCATATCGACCCGGCCATTACGCCGGAGATAATATTACTCGTGGACGTGATGTGCGTCTTGTTTGACATATTGGCATTGAGGTTAGGGAATATGCAATTAATTAACGATCAAGATCACTTTGTCCTCCCGGTGGCACGCATATATCACCAGAAGGTGGATTTCACCATCGAATTAGCCTCCTCGAGCCTCCCCCCGATCGTAGCAAGTATTACCGCAAAACCACGGTCGCTCTTTGCCCTCATGTTACGGACCGCTTTGAGATGTCGCATGGAATTCCAAAGGTAGACATCCGCAGCGTGAGGCACCAACTATTTGAGCCCCTTGATCCTTTTCGAACAACTGGGAGAACCTGCCTAAAATCTCCACCAAACACCATAGTCTTTCCCCCAAATGGTAGGTTAGGGACGACCCATGATATCGCTGAAGGCTGTTGTCTAATGCCTCGACACCTTGTCTTTTCATCATTGTCACCTCATCCCAAATAATAAGGGGGCGGCTCAGAAGGCAACTTTGGCGGTACCACTGCTTTTAAATGAAGCTGCAAAGGCCCCATCATCGAGTATGAGGGGAATCTTAAATCGTGAGTGGCGGTTCTACCACCGGGCATTATTGAGGCTGCAACACCGGATGTTGCCATTGCCCGCGGCAATCTTGTTTTTGACTTCGTATAGTAGCGAGTAGAGCCCCTGTATAGGTAAGTCTTCCCGTGCCGCCCGGGTCCATCCACAAAGAACAAACCCCCATGATCGCTATCAACGGTGACCAAAATCTCATTGTAGGCGGCACTTCTTTGCTCCTCGTTAAGGGTCTCTAATAGTCCCAAGTCATCAACATTCGCTTGAACGTTAGCCTCCTCAAAAAATCTCCCTAGAATATCATTAGAAGGATCATATGTGTCGTCGATGCTCGTGAAGTGGATACATCTTTATGTCCTTTTGCATAGATTCTAACAACTTCAGAATATCTATAAGGACCATCTGCTCTTCTTGTGAAGGTAGGCTGGTTATTGCGCCTATAGTCCTCGACATTGCCTCCTTGTGCTTTTCCCGAGTTCTAAAAAAACATCACTTTCGGCTCACAAAATACCAAGATTGTTGCAAAGAGCCTTCGCAAATGCACATGGCATCATCCACCGGTAGCCGGCAAAGAGACTCGTGCAATGTGTTGTCCTCTTCAATAAGACCCCTTCTTTGTGCGGCTTCACGAAAAGTCGGTAAGAGTGCCGTAAACTGTTCTTAGATCGGTGAAGGAGGTTGCACCGGCGGCGTGGTTTAGAAGTACCCTAAGATAATAACGCTCCCCTTCGGCTGGATTGGCACACACAACTCTCCGGATTTGTCTTAGTACCTTTTTTGCTTCCTCTAATCCATGATTTATCTTGTGCGTCCCACCTATAGTACTCGGGGAAAGTCTCGATACAATATCACCGCGGGCATGTTCGGATGTGTTGTTCTTCTCAAAATAGAGGTAAGCATCGACCTTTCAACACCCCGGACGATTAAGCACTCGTCGAACACCCTCACGCTCATGAAAGCGAAACCATGTGCATGCCGAAGATGAAGCTGCAAAGGACAACACGTAAGGGGACCTCCGTCACTTATATCAAAACCATATATCCTCCACAAGGCTTACGGAGGAGTCACCCATCTAGCATCTCTATACGCTTTAATCTCATCGATGTTTCCTTCATTGTCTACCTTTTTACGCCTCTCTCCCACGACCCACGAGCGCATACGATCATGGCCCTTATGAATATACTTAAACAAATACTTGGCGGCCTTTATGCTCCCACATGCCTCAACATTGATGTGGCAATTGAGCAGGCGTAAGAGGTATGGGTTGTAAGGCACGACCCATCTATTGTCAAGATCATGTCCACGGACCTTTTCTTTTCTACCATCTTCACGTCGTCGTAAATTGGGTATGAATCCTTGCCTTGTAATGTGGCTTCACAAAATGGTCGCGGGTAATGGTTCTTGCACGATTCACGACCTTTTTGTGCATGGGCAATTGCGATTAAGTACTCCTTAAGGGCCGTGCATCATATGCTTGGTAACCATTTTATATAGAGGGCTGGATACTTCTTCTTGTTTGGGAGCTCGGTGAGATGAGACGGTCATCTTTGCTTTCGGACATGTGACTTTGTAGGGTCCCTCCATGATTAGCAAAAAATGTGCATGCGGTAGACCCCTCTTTTGGAACTCCACAACATATATCGTGTGCCTACGAACCTTTCAAGGATATCCTTTTTTTTAGTAGCATGTGCTTAAGCTCTTCCAATTTTGCCCTAAAGACTCGATCAATAAGATCAGGCGATCCCGTGGGGTTTGTCCGGTACAACTCACGCTTGATCTCATCCCATTTTGGATTACATGTCATAGTGAGAAAGATGTCTCGGTTTTCCAAACCTGCGTACCGGTTGCCATGGCATCCAAGTACCTACACCTCATGTCCCTCGGGCCTCAGATAAATGATGACGGCATCACCGTCCGCTTTCCAACGACCTCGATCTACCCTCTCCGGGCATGCCGGCTATCAACCAATCCTTGGTAGAGGTCAGCCCTAATCTCCTTTTTGATGATTGCGTATGTAATCAAGTCGAGAACTCTCAATTTTGATGTATGTGTCAACTGCAAACTGTTGGAAAAAGACGCTTGCCATGAAGTATGGGATTAAAAATCCCGGCCTTATCTGGAACTTGTAGCGGTAATAGTCACGCCGCGAAACAAATAAATTTCTGGAGAGTACGCAAACAAAGCTATGTATTAGATGTGTTTCTAGGATAATGGTTTGGTATACATGAAAAGACAAGTAGATAATCAGACCTATTTCTCCTTCTTCTTACGTACCACTACACGAGCCTTACGTAGGGCAAGAGCCGTCTCGATTTCTGTGGAGTAACATCTTTCTTTGGGATATCCATATGCCATCCAAGCTCACCCTTAGGGAAGAACAATGGATATGAAAGAGCATCATAGCATCCATGATATGATCGGATGCCATACACTTCTATCTTTCCCATTCTCGGGATAACACTATTTTGAAAACCCGACCAAGGAGTTCACTACTTTCGATCCAAGCAGCTGACCACCTCCTCGGCCGCCCGGCACATTATATGTCCTTTGGTCTAGTTGCTTATCAAAGGTTAAGCTCGATCGGTAGTCCTCAAGATGTTCAGCTGCCCCATACTCCTTAATTGTTCACGATACGGGTTATCACGAAGGATGGCCACCAATCTATCTATGACTTCTTTATCCTTCAGTGCTTTTCTTCCACGACACCTTCGGTTATCGGTGCTCAAGGCTTCGGATCATCGTCATAGAAGTAAAGCTCAAGATGTCTAGGCTCTATACCTTCTTCTTTCCCAAATGACCTTATGTTGTGATAGATCATGCCATGTGCACGGAAGGTATATATGCCGCTATTTCTAATGTCGGCGATAGCACTATCAAGGCGACAATATAGGAAGTGAAAGAGAAGTGACCATTGAAAAACCTAATATTATTACGAAGTGCCTAGCATCCGTCGTGAGCTCGTCAAAGCCTCATTAGCTCGCGGTACTTACGGTTCTTTCGGCTCGATCTTTCCGTTGCGACAAAGAACCAGTGGCTCTTTTGGGAACCTCATCGCACCGCAATGACAGCGGTGTGGGACGGAGGTTGTAGCATGTGCGTCTCCGTTGGTATGTTACTATACACCTTTTCATATGGATCGGTACTTCGGGTTCAGAACCGTAATGCGCCTCGGGATCTTCACTTTGGACATCATCGTCGATTCCTCTAATGAAATGACAATTAAACAAAAAGATATAGGTTAGGTAATGAGTGGGTGTTTACAAAGTATTCGGCATTTAGAATAAATACCTTGCCCACAAACAGGTATCCCTCATCCTCATCCTCGTCATCTTCAAATATATCGCCCTCATCATCATCCGTAATGTCGTCACAATGGCATGAGATTTTTTCAACTTGGGTAACAATAAAGGGAATCAAATAATGTGAAGAATGTTAATAGTAGTGCAAATTACCCAGATCATCAAATAACGGTTCTTAAATTCTGTAGTCGATGCATTTTGATTGCTTGGACCAGCACTTTTACGGTAATAATCATATAATGGACATGGTTGAGATAGTAGTTTTAGGTCAAGGAATAGGGGTTAATATAAAACCTTTATTTGTTACCATTGTTAGCCATTGTTGACTGAGGTAAGGTTGTACTTTGCCCAGTAAATAGGTATCCCCCATCCTCTTTCTTGTCATTTTCAAATATATCACCCTCATCATCATGCAGCGATTGCCATAATGCCATGGGATACAACATTAGTAAAAATAAAGGAAAATCAAATATTATCAATAATATTAAAAGTAGTGTAGATTACCAGAGTCATCAAATAATGGTCGTGCGGGTGTCTACGGTGTATTTTGATTGCTTGGTCCGGCTCTTTACTGTCAATCACATAATGGACATGTTTGAGATAGGGTTTTTCGTGTGAAGGAACGGGGGTAAGGAGATCTCATTATTTACCATTTTTTGTCACGGTTGGCTGAGGTAAGGGTGTGTGTTTTCATCATCAGGTGGTCTGTAGCCATGCATTCATCATCTTTATTTGCTTTTCCTATGTGACGACCGTCACGACGCTCAAATCTGATGTTACGATGAGATAACAATACATGTCTACGCCGGATGGAACAGTTCGTCTATGTGTTATATGACCCGAACAAAGATATATCACTACATTTATCATCATTTATCTCCTCTCGTAGCTTGTGGGAAGCAAATAGGCGTTGCACTTAATTCTAGGATAACCCAATCAATTTGAGCGTCATGTGGATCCATGTGGTCTAGATGCGTCCTCAGTGGGCCAATGAAGCTTATGAGCAAAAAGTGGATTCTCCATTGCGATAGAATCATTGTTTAAAGTGCGTCTCCGCCTCTCCCTAAAGCGATTTGGTAGTCACTTTCATGGCCTCTTTACGAAATGGAGTCTTATTGTCTTTGCCCTCTTTGCTTGCGTCTACATTCCCGTTGCTCGGGTGTCTTGTTTGCGTATGTCATCCTCCTCCTTGCACGATTATCCATGATTTGCTCATTTGCTAACTCTCTTTTTTTCGTGTAGCATTAGTGCATTGTGATGCATCTCTTGATCAACTATGCTTCGAGCGGTAATTACATTTTTGCATTGTGACTTGTATTTCTTGATTAAATATGGTATGAGCAAAGAATTTCCTCTTCATCTCGCATAATTGTATTTAAGTTAAAACAAAGTAGCAAAACAACCCAGAACACAACAGATATTCACCAACAATCCTCTGGATTTGTATATAAAGCTAATGATAGTTTTGCCAACATAAGGTAAGCATTAATGTCATAGTAACAACAATGTAATTACGATCCCCGATTGGATACAAATACATCATCAATATTATTTGCATCAAGTGCATCATTCCTATGCAACCAATCATCCGTTTCATTAGGTTCCATATTTTCCTTTGTTTGATGCATCTTGACCATCTACCAATTGTGACAAAGACATATAAGAAACACAAAGAATATACATTTATTTATTTATTTATTTATTTTCCAATGTTTCTACTATACAACCATTGGTAGTTTCAATATGAAGTTGTTGCTCCTTTTTTTTTTTTTGTTTGCTTCTCGGCGTTTTTATATTTTTCTTCCTTTTCTCTTGAGACATAGCGTGCCATCGAGCCTTATCTCTTTCTCTCTTTATGCTGTAGCAAAGATCGCTTCTGCAATGTTACATTGAAATACCTTGATTATTAATTAATAATATTAATAATAAGAGATAAGCAATATGTTGATATTATATAGTATAGTAAAAGGATTTATTTTGTCTCGCCTCCATTAGTAGTGTTAGTCTTGTCACCCAAAAGGTGGTGCAGAGCCACTTTTTCCCATTGAATTAACCTACAAAATGCGGAGGACATAATAACTGAATGGGATGTTCAGTCAAAGTCACAAATATCGACATAGTAGAAGATAAACGGCGACCAAGAAACGTATCCTATACCCTTTTCTTTTGTTCAGCTAAGAGTTGCATAAGACATGCCACTACTTTACGCTAAGAACTGCATGATCGCTATTTATATGATGCAAATTTTAAACAACTCATTTTTTTGTTCATTACAGTAGGAAATTAAAGTTGACAAAAGGTGTGGATGGTTCAGTGACTTGAGAGTGGCAATGCCGTCAATGAGGTAAGTTTAGGACACCGTCTGTCTTTAGCGCACCTTGCTCCAACGGCTGATCCTTTATTCAATACAGTAGCAGCCCAATGATCATATCCAAATATCTGGAACCAAGTCACAGTGTGTAAAAGATTAAGTCACGATTTGGAGGTACGCATATTTCTGCAATGGAATGCTTTGTTTGCGGATAATTTTGTTTGCCTCTATGAGGCTATAACAAAAAACTTTAATGCAATCATTTCTATGTTATTCCAATTGTAAACATAGCAAATAAGTGCCTGCAGCTGCGTCAACATAAGGAAGCATGACAAGATTCAATTAAAAAAAAAGTGCCCATATTGTAAATATATTATTTTTAAAAAAATGTCGATATAGATGCAACATGTGTCGAGGTTTTAAAATTTCAGAACAAAGGAAGGCATAATCATACATATGTACTGTTGTTTGTTGGCAACAATGAAATTTCAGTACATGCCTCCTTAAATATACACCAAAACCAGCAAAAGAAAAACTCCAATGCTTCAAAACCCTAGGCCAAATGACAAAACTGATACTCATCTAAAAAATCACCAGTAGCAAGCTTGATACCATACACAGCTGCTCCTGTGATTTCCTTCCTAGGTGATTGCCTTTTGTACTTTTGTTCCCTACACAATGGGTTTAGAAAAAAGTTCTATGCACTCATTAAGTCATCATACACAGCCACTCCCGACCTCCTGTGCAGCACCATTTGGCTGCCATTGATGCATTCATACGAAGTTTGTGATTCATGGTAAATAGAGTGAGCATTTGGATTTATGACTCAATTTTCAGGTGAGTACATTTGTTAAAGTGCACCGCTTCTACACATGGAAAGAACAAAATATATACACAAATTCGTGCTGCACTATAAAGGTACAAAAACAGTAACTACCACAAGGAATCTGAGAGGCATTACATGTATCTTCTTGTTGCAGTAGATGGGAATTCTGAGTTTGCTCAGACCCTGCAGAAAGGTTCCAAGGTTCAGTGTAGGGTCGAGAGCTAATTGAAACACTTGAAAAACAATTACGGCAGAACCAATTGAAAGCTTAGATAAAATTCATGATATGTTCCGCGATTATTGGTTTAGATAAAATTCAGGTTTCGAAAAGAGAACAGTGGAGGATTGTGAACCAGAGTTGCAATTTCAGAAAAAATAGGTTGCTCAAACATGATGCACACATCTACTTCTATAGATCCTATGCTAACCACTACTAATGGTACTTTTATCTAAATCCAATTTTTTTTCAATTCTACAAACTGAAAGGAATATTCCCAATAGCATTCCATCTGTTGGGCTAGGTTGGATAGAATAGCAGTTTTAAGTTTTGCAACTGTTACTGCTTGCAGTAAATCGCATTAGTTGAACAAAGGTAAGCTTCTAACAAATTGAGAGATAAAATTCAACAACATTCGCGAAAGCCTAAATTACCATGCCTCACTGATGTTTACAGTTAGAAGCACAACTCAACCTGAAATTCTAATGGACTGTGTCTGTCATATAACTGTGAGGACCAAAGACATGCCAAAAGGAATATAAAATTCTAATGCCAATTGGAAGCTCATCAACATAACAACCTAGATGCCCAAACTACAATTCCATATCGAGAACCCGATTGTAAAATGAAACACACAGTTTCCATAGTAAAAAAAGGAGAAAATACTTACCGATTAAGTAATTTTATAAACTTTCCAAAGAGGGCAACTCTTTCCAAATCCTGGAAAAAAAGAAACGCGGGCTTTCATTGGTCTTTTGCATGGAGAAACTACAGCAATCAGTACTAAAAATATCTTGTATACAAGGAAATGTCAAAAACATCTACATGCAGACTCGATAGTACTATATTTTTGAGTTTACCATCAAATTGAAGCTTATGTCAAATGACAAACTGATAATGAATCATGAGAAGGAAAACTATATTTGCCTTGAATGCCAATTTTTTACCTGGTTAGCATAAAAAATAAAAAAAAATCAGCAAAGCTGAATTTAAGTAAACTAATTCAGATGAGTAGATAGTGAACTCATGAATGCCCGACTCAAATTGAGGCTCGAAAGCAGTTTTTGAGGAAAGAAGTAATATAATAATCTACGAAACTCAGCATGTTCATTAATACCATCAACTAATTCATGAGAACCCCACACTCTTCCCTAGAAATTTTCTAATCTATGGTATTCTCATAGTTATTACTTAACATCCCAATTAATTTTTGTTCCTTGCCTATGGTTTGGGTAGTCGGGGATGCAATGATGGCATACTTTGTAATCTACTAACACACTTTGTTGCATTAACATTTGTCGCCATGCAACCGGAGGCTAAGCTTCTTATCGAGCAATAAATGGGTGTCCGCCTTGCAAATTTAGGGTTGTTGTTTTTAATATCTGGCTTAGCTTCTTATCGGGCATGAAATCCACTACAGCTAAGCTAATGCTGAAGTCGTTAGTAGGCTGATTGTATCATAATGATATTTCATCTCTCAAGGTTTTACCATATAAGAATGTCACTAAGGCACCGTCATCGCCATTTGATCTATGAAACTATTGCCTCAATGAAGAGGCGATGTAGCAAAACCGAGTCAAAGTGCGCGCTATGCGCCTTCTTGCGGAGCAATGCTCTTGTTGCCCAGAATTGTTCGGATGGTACAAAAAAAAAACATCATCCAGAATTGCACAAAAACAGGTGTGGACAACTATTGGCAAATGCAATCTCGCATCGTAGCAGCAATCAAGCCTCCCGACATGAAAGCCAATAATCTGCCTCCCCGAGCTTCCACTTTGTTAGGGAACGTGTATGGTCGATGGCTCAAATTGAGATGAGTGCCATCTATGAAAGGCATCGAGCGAGGAAGGGAAGAGAATAGATTGGCATACCGGTTGCTGCCCTCGCTTGAGCGCCGATTGGGCGGTTTTCCGGCGTGCGGCTGTCGCGGCGGCGGCGGGATTCTCACGCGGCGCTCGGCGGCGGCGACGGGCGCTTAGGGGTCGTCGCGCGCCTCGAGAGCGGCGTCCCGGCTCGGGATCGTGCCTCGCGTGCCGAGGGCGTGCGGCGCGGCGCTCAGCGGCGGCGCGGCCGGCTGAGATCGAAAGCGGGCTTGGCCGGGCGGATCGAGCGGCGGCGCGGCTTCGGGCTCGGCAGCGTCCGGCTCGAGGGCGCAGGGGCCCAGCTGGGCGTCCGCTTCGAGATCGTGTCGCGGGGAGGCTGGGTGCGCTGGGCGCAGCGCGATCGTGTAATGGCGGGGCGGGCGGTTCCACGGAGGGCTTCGTCTGAGGAGCGGGGAGACGGGGTGAAGCGCGCCAGGTTAATTAAGCGGGAAGGGGGTTAATTAGCGGGATCATTTATAGCACTTGAGTCTTTTTAGTTGTAGAGATATCGAAGATACTCCAAAATAAGAGAGAATACATGGAACAACTTTTTATTATCATTTTTCCCATGTTTGGTCCATGGTTAGTATCCATGTTAGGTTATGGTAGTTACAATGTAATCTTGACTATAATTTTATCTAGAATTACATTATTTTTATTATTGCAAGTGTGAACTTAGTATTCAATAAATTTTTATTTGCAAGGTCTATTTTCTTGATGTATATGGTTTCATCGAAATGTTCTAATCAAGCTCCAACAAGAATATTTGTGAGTGAAAGGTTAGTGGCTATGATTATCTTTGTTTTTATTCCTCTTCAAGTTTTAGAACCGTAGATATATCCATAATGGTTGATGTGTATTTAGTTATGTTTTTCC
>JADLZL010007723.1:0-30523 GCA_015844335.1 Chrysopogon serrulatus | reverse complement strand
GTGGCCGGTCCCGCCCGCCATAAACGAATATTTTTTTATTTTTAACCCTTTTTTTAAAGTAATTTTAAATCTAACACGGTTTAGAAACTATTTTTAAAACTAACACTTTTTGCGGCGCCACTAAGGCTGTAGCGGCAAAATAACTCGATGCGCGCCTGCATGGCGGGGCGCGGCAAACGGCAGTACCGTGGCCTGGAGTATACGGCGGTGACGTGGCATCGACGTGGCGACCCTTTGCCGCGCGCCATGCATGGCGGCGCTGCAGAGGGTATTTGCCGCGCAGACGCCCGTGGCGCGGCAAAACAGGGGTAAAACACTCCGCGGCCCTTTCTCTCCCTCCCCCTCTCCGGTCCCGATCCGCCGCCGCCGCTGTGAGCTTTCGATCCCGGCCACGCCCGCCCGCTGCGTCGTGCCTTCGATCCCGGCCGCGCCCTCCCGTTCCGGCCGTCCCAAGCCGGAGTAGCCGTTCCCGCCGCCCGTTCGCCCGGATCCGCCTTCCCCAGACCCCTAAGCGAGAAGCCGCCGCTGCTGCCCGCCGGCCGCCTTTTGCTGGCGGCCGTCACGGCTGCCCGCCTGCTGCCCCGCCGCTGCCCGCCCGCCGCCGGCCCCTGCCGCCCCGGCCCCCCCGAGTAGACCGGAGCCCGGCTGCCCGTTCCACCGCCGGCGCCCGGCCACCGAGCCCCGCCTCCCCCCCTTGAACAAAGCCGCCCCGCCGCCACCCCGCCCGCATTGCATTCTCCGGCGGCTGCTTTGCTGAGGGGGTCCCTTCTCCGCCGGGCCGTGCCTCAGGCCCGCCATCGCCAAGCAGACGGCAACGCCGCTACTCTCCGTGGACTAAAGGTAAAATTTCGGTCCACTCAATTTTACTCACGATTATAGTTGAATTAGTGAGTTCGGAGTTAGGTGTAACTAGTGTTATTAGGTTATGTAACTTAGTTTACTAAGAATTTATGGTAGTGGAAATTAGTTTAGCTTATTCTAGATTCTATACATTAGGTTATATTATTTATGAGTAGTTAGATATTTTGATTTATATATAGGCTATATAGGCCATCAGAAGGTGCGCTAGAGTGTTTTTTTTGCCGCGCCATGATTCATGGGCGCCGTCAAACTACCTCTCGCCGCACCAACTTGGGTGGCGCGGCAAATGTGTTTTTTCGTATTTACGCCTGTGCACCATTTTTTCGCAACTCATTCGGGCCGACATTTCCACCATTGATTATATGCCATTTAATGCAATTTCATGAACTTAGTAAAACCATATGTAACAATAACAGTTCACGTTCGCAGTGCTTCCATCATAAAGATGACATAGTTCTAATGGAACTAAATAAAATATGACATAGGGGAGAATATTTGAATACAAAACACCACCGAATCCATGTCTACATAGAACTTGAGTAGTCAGATGGAAAATCACTAAGCAACTCGTCATCCGAATTCCAATCTTCTACCACAACCTCCTTGCCTCGCTTACTATGACCAACTTCAGCCTCATTTGCCTTTTTTTGCTTTGTAGTAAGCGGCCTCCACCTCATCCGCCGCCTGTGACATAAAGGCGTCCTCATCTGCCTGGCCCTTCAAGTCAGCCTCTGCTAAATCAATCAGCTCAGTAAGTCTCGAATCATCGTTGTCCTCATCCGACTGCATATCAGCCTGCAAATCAGCCTCTGCTAGAGCGATCAGCTCGCTAAGCCTCCAATCGTCGTCATCCTCTCGTCTGCTTCGCCTCCGCCTCTGCTGCCCTCTTCTCCGCCGCTTCAGCGACCTTTTGCAGGTACCCCGAACGTGCAACCTCTGCAGCATAGTCACCGGTACATCCAATCCCTACATGCATAAAATTGAAGAAGTTAGTGCTCCGGGAAATAATTTATCATCTAGTACAAATAAAATTATTGTTCCACTCACTAGCACAAAGTCCAAAGAACAAGATCCTCCAGATGTTTCTCCTCTCGCTCTAGCCATCTCGCTCGCTTTACGCCTAAGTCCCGCTTCTCCTTTATCTCTCTCAACTTTCTCGAACTCAACCCGAACAGGTTTTTATACCCCATTTGTCTTGCATGCTTAAGCATAGCTGCTTTTTCTTTGATGTACGAATCAACAAGCTGGGAACCACAACAGTATCTTCCGACCCATGACTTGGTTCTTTCTAATCTCGTCCCATCACCTCATGTTTTCCTTCGTAAGGCTCCCAACTACACCTTCGTGTGCTCAGATAAATGAACTATTCAAGATAACTAACGACTAACAATACACAAGTTTGACCTAGTTTGTAAAATGGTATTGTAAAAGACAATACGAACCTCCTCATAGTCAACCATATGCCCACACCACCCGGGCCTATTCCAAGACCGGAGGGAACTAAGCCATAGTTTGCTCTTATACCACACTTACACAATTTTCCGCCATCAAGTCTATCACTATCCGCAACCGTGTGGTCAAGTACAATTGGCCTCTTTTTTCTCGCACCTTTTCCTCTCGGCCAATGAGACTTCGGGCCATACAACCACTCATTGAATCGACACTTCGGTATCACAGAACGCTGCAAGATCATATATTAGTGTAATCAAAGTAAACAGTTCAAATTATATAAATTAACTTTACACATACTTCATAGGTATTGGGACAACGAAACTCCATCGGACGATCGGGTGTCACCACAAAGATAGTCTCCGCAATGACAACGAGGTGGCGTCTCCAATCGCCTTTGCCGTGGCTACTTCTTTTTCCTCGCCAGCCGGTCTTTGGGGGTTAGGTGGGTGGAACCCACCGCTCAAAATGCTCACGAGGATGTCTACCTCTCCACCAATCGTCAAACATTAGGTACCTTGGATCAAACTTATCATGACCATCGATCCACTTTGAAAGAAGTAACACCTAGTGTCCGACTACAAAAAAAAATTTAAGAAAAGTACATGTTAGTACACCTACAACTACTACAAGAACACATAATAAGTCGGGTATAACTTACAAAGCTACCGCAAGTGTAAAAGCAACGTGCGCCGGTCTCTCGGGTCCCTAGATTGAAACACATGTGCCGGGCGACCACAGTCCACAATTTGGAACAGTAGGTCGGGAGGAACGGACCGTCCTTGCTACACGCTTCATAGTAGAATTCTTTTGGACGACCTCTTTTCCGCCACAAGTCCTCTCGATACCATTCTCCCATCCGAACTCAACACATTATGAAGAGATTTAGCCAACGCACCTTTTTTTGTAATGTAAAAGAAGAATATAAACTAGATATACAATTCAATAATTATCTACAAATAATAACCCAATAACTACCTAAAACTAACTATGAAAGTAAGAAAACATGACGAATGGAGCTCACCACAACGTCCCCAATGCGGATCGACGTGGGAACGAGGGAGAAGTGGGGGTGCAACCCTTTAGGCGCCCCGAGGCGCAGGAGACGCGGCCTCGAAATAAAAAACAAATGGGAGGGAGGAGGAGGATGGGGGCCGGGCGGTTTTTATAACCCGGCTTTGCCGCGCCATGGGCGACGGCGCTGCAAAGTTTTGCCGCGCCACCATGCATGGCGCCAAAAGCTCGCCACGTCGGGCCGCCACGCTACCGCCACGTCACCGCCCGGATCTGGCGCGCCACGCCGGTAGCGGCGTTGCCGCGCCGGCATGCATGGCGCTGGTTAGCTTTATTTGCCGCACCGCCTCGTGGCGCTGCAAAAAAGTGTTAGTTTTAAAAATAGTTTCTAAACCGTGTTAGATTTAAAATTACTTTAAAAAAAGGGTTAAAAATAAAAAAATATTCCCATAAACTCGGGCAGCCAGCGCCGCCTACTAGTTGCGCTGCCCCCACCAGGAAGGCAGGAACAAGTGCATGCAAGTGGGGGCCTGTTAAACGAGGGCTGGGTGGCTGGTCGCGCTTCACGAGCGGCGGGATGACGACGACGACGCACAAGTCACGACTTGCACTGGATTGGTGGGTAGGGTAGCTGGCCGTTTCGCTTTTCTGATTCTAATTTCTAAATACTTGATCTCGCTCTCGTTCGCGGTTGAGACAAAAAGTACTTTAGAGATCGTCCAATTTCCCAACTGGGTTTTTTATCTCCATAATTTTTACTGTATACAACCATTTGATATGCGTCAATAGTGATTTTAATAGTGGTTTTTTTGCTGACGTGACGCCATGTCGGTTGGTCGAGACATGTAAATCAAATTAAGTTGAAAGTTCTGAAAGATAAAGTACAACTAGTACTTTCTTAAAATAATTTCAAACAATAGAAAAAAATGTTTTCCAAAAACACATCTAAAAAATTTCATGGGAAAATAATGAGATTACAAAATCTGAATGCACCCTACTTTTGATGGTCCTTAACTTGGTAATCCGGTCATCAAAATAATACTATAAAGATGACAACTTTCTACACCGTAAAGCAATAATATAGCTATAGGGCTTTAATTTAACTACTTCCACAAGTTTTGTAACCCAAAGGTGTTTTTTGGTGCACAAATACCTGTAACATTCTAAATGTTAAACATGCTTGCATTGCATTTCCATTTTGCATAAAGCATCATCTACCATTACTACTATTTTTGTACAACAAAAACTGCTCCTTCCTTGAGCCACGTCACCCCTTCCTTTGGGCCACACGATCGGACTGCCCTCCCCATCCGTCGGCTGCCTTTCTCAATCGCCCAGCCAGCCACGCCGCCGGGTACTGTTCAGTGAACAGTAACCGTACCTATGAACAGTGCCACCTGGAATGAACAGTATCAGGTATGAACAGTGAAACCGGCATGAACGGTATGTAAACCCGTTAACAAACAGTATAGGCCCATAAACAAACAGTATAACCCCGTCCAAAACAAAGTATAAACCCGTTAACGTATAAACAAGTACAACTCCGTTATAACACCCGTTAACAAAGAGCGAACAAAAAATAATGCCCGTGCTAGGGGTATATATACCAGATTCCCTAAGCATGAGCTAGAATTTCGATATTCTTAGTTCCGATTAACCAAATTATATTTTATGGTGACAAACAATACAAAAATAAAGATAAATCTTTGAGGATATCGAAGAATATGAATGTGTATCAAATATATTCAATCTGTTTTTATGAGCAAAATTATTTGCTACAGATTGCTAACCAAGAATCTGCGCTGGTTTCCTCGCTAGTTATGCATATAATCATGAGCATAAGAAATTGCAAGTTCCGTGTGTGCAACACCTATGTTTGTTAAGTGATTTTAAAATTGACTCAAAATGGTTTAGATTTCAATACAAAGTAGGGTTTGTGTTGATCATTTCATCAAATTATGCCTACATGTGATGATAGTGTTATTTGGGTTTTTAACAAGTAAGCAAATGGCTTAAAGTATAAGTGCAGGTTTTATTTAGTTTTTGGGGATGAACTTTAAATAAAAGTTGTAGTACAATTTATGTGCTACAAAAGTTATTTAAGGATCAAGGGCCAAATCCCTTTTTAACTTATCCAAAAACTAGCCCTAGAACTGAATTCAGCAATCAACAGGATAAAGACTTTTTTCTAAGTCCCTGAAGTCAGCAACTAAATTCAAATTTCAAGGTCGAACAATTTTGTTTTCCATGAATGAAAACTGGGAAGCAATTCCATGACCTGTTAGTACAAAGTTTGTACTTTGTTATTGTGAATTTGGTTGAGCTTGATTAGTGATAGGTTGTTCTTAATTAAATACCAAAGCTAGCTATTCACTGAAGTTGTTTTCCTGTTTAACTGAATCAAAGTACACCGTTTGCTTTTAGGGTCGTTTAGAAGCTTGTGGTTTACAAATCCTTGAGAATTAGAATTAGATCTTTTAAGCAAACCTGAAGTACATCTATAGAAGAGTGTCGGGGTGAAATTGGTTCCTAGTTTGGATACTTGAGCAGAGAGTTAGAGGCGGTTAAACAGGGGGGTTTCAGTCATGAACAGTAGTAGCAGCAGGAGCGCCGGCAGCACCTTCCCGATGGTGTCAACGTGCCAGTCGTCGCTTGGGTCGTTGCTGCCACGCCGTGGCCTCAATTAAACATCGGTTGCGCTGCCGAGGGGCGTGGAGAGCTTGCGCCCATGCCATCGTTGAGAGGCCGCCAACTCGCCGCCAATCTTTTTCACCGCCCTGATGTTCACCAGCGCCACAACAACGGCCAACCGGGCTTCACGGGCGCACGGCCAGATGCGGCTAGCCACGCAAACAATTCCGCGATTGCACTGGCCAACCCTCCATGCCATCCTTGCCTATAAATAGCCCACGCCGACCATCGTCTTCCCTTTTTCTTCTTTCTGTTCACCGTCGGCCGAGTTGCCTTCCACCGCAAAATTGGCCGCCATCGCTTGATCATTTCTAAATTGCACTCGTCACAGCCTTCACCACCTCTCCACGCATCGATTGCACCTGCTCGCGCAGTTTGGTATCACCGAAATCACCCGGACCGCCGTCTTCTTCCTCGCGGCCGGCCGACACGCCGTCGTGCTCGGCTCCCTCGTCGTCCCGACGCTGCCGTGAGCCAATCACCTTGTTGTCTATCATTTTGGGCTCTCCTTGACTCGGTGGTCATGACCGACTCAACCTTCTTGACTCTACTGCACAGGACACGCTAGAACATCTCTTCGCCGTCGGATTCGCGCCGCCGCCTTCGTCTCCAACGCCGACAACCTAGCTCCGCCGCGTCCCAGTCGCCACTGATTGACGTTTTAGGGTCGGGGTAAGCTCTTTTTGCCACGCCGTCGGTTTGTTAGTTTGCTACCGCACCATGGGGGCTGGAGATCGCCATGCCGCCGCGCCGGAGCTCCGCCGTGCCGCCATGGCCCCTGGCGTGCCGCCTCCGGTCGACTTTCCAACCGATTGAGCCCATAGATCGGTCCGCCCTAAAATAGTAGTCGTGTCGGTGTGCTCGTCGCTGCCGGAAACCTCACCGGCGACAAGGAATGCCGGCCAGCCGCCGGTGGCGTCGCGGCCAGAGCGTTTGGTCTAAGCCGGCCGAGCCAGGCCAGGCTTACGTAGCTAGGCCGGGCTGGCCGGGCGTAGCTTGGGCCGAGCCGGGCCAGTTGAAGCCCGTCGGCTTCCCTCCTAATTTTGAAATGTTTAAACTTTTCCCCGAAAATGAATAGTGCTAAGTTTTGTTTATTTCATAGCAAAATAATTAGAGTTCCTAAAATCATGGAATTTTGTGCATAGCTTTCTTGTAGTGGTAACTACTCAGGAAAAATATGAAACTTGGATTTTAGATAGTTTCTGCATGAGATAAAATTATCTCTTTTAATTAATAAGTGCATATTCTCTGATTTTTAGAGAATAAATTATTGATCCAAAAATCATGAAATTTATTTTGCAACCATTTCATGACATTACCAACCTGCACAAAAAGTTTTAGTTGAATTTGAAAATGTTTTATAAAATCATTATTTCTAAAATTAAGAATAAAAGAAAAAGGAGAGTATATGATTTTATGTGTGCATATAATTGAATGTTTTATTTTCATATCTTTTTCTGTTATCATCATGGGGTACTGTTTATATGTGAGATACTTTAATCGAAGAGTAGAAGCTTCATTATTTTATGTCATGATTGCTAAGTGTAATGATATTATTTTCATGTCTTGTTTTCCTTTTCCAATTAAAACAACCATATGGTATATAGGTAGTGCTTGTGTGACCTTTAGGGTTGCATGATGACCTTGGATTAGGAAACCCCTTTGATCCTCGGCAATTCTCTTGCTTAGTGAGAATAATGATGATTCACTAATTGATAACGACTAGTTGTTGCTCTCTAGTAGTTACACTATCTCTTCCAGAGAAGAGATATGCACATACTCAAATGTGTATATAGAAACAAGTGATGTTAGTTATTTTAATCAACTCGATAATATAGTGTTGTCATCAGAGAAAGAGAATTGCACACATGGAACCTTATATAGCTTTCCATTCTTGCCATTCACATGGTCATTGCATCACATCATTTCATGTCATAATATTTCATTGCCATGCACCCTTTATGCATTCTTGTTATTCATCCATCATATGCATTCATATAGGATCGGAGGAAGAGGCGTACGTCGGGTACGTGGTGACCAAGGAGAAGAATCCACAGAAGTTGCCACCCAAAGACGAAAGACGAGACGTTGAATCATTGCCGGAGTACACTAACCTTGGACCTCCATTTTTCACCAAGGCAAGCCCCGGAGCATTCTAAGTACCATATTGTATCTTTTTTTTGAAATACAAATAATCTTTTTCTTTATATAGTAGTGTGATATGCATTAAGTTGTCAGGAGTTGGTTGACACAGTTGTTGCATGACTTCCTTGTCCACAAAAATGGAAACCATCTATCTTACTAGGGGGAATAGATAGTTTATGCTTAGCCATGCTTAGATCCTTAAGAAGTCGGATGATTTCCTGTCATCCACAATACTAGGTTGGTACATATGATATCCTTAATCATGAGGTGATTAATAATTGGAGACCGGACGGGATTCGGTGTTGGTAATGCTACAGGACATGGAGGTCTTGTATGCTTGTATCTGTCCCGTCTATGTCGATCAAGGACCGTACCGTATTCTGGATCTAGGTGTGAGATTGAACGTACCTTCACATAACAGCCGAATAACTCGTTTCGACTGTGAAACCGATTAGCTCGTTCGAGGTAGGCTTTGAACCGTTAGCATTGTTGGGAGGAGAGTAACTGGTGGAAGGGTACTGATCCAAAACCCTGCATGACTACGGGCTACGGGCTGAACGGGCATGACTTGTGAGGGTGCAATACCATGAGTTTTACGAAACGGTTCAATCCTATCTTTCGAATAGGGTGAACGGTGATTCGCGAGGGTGATGTACAAACCCGAGCGGGTGTGTGATACGGGCTTTACCCAGCTGGTGTAATCGATTCGAATCGCCGTCTCTCCCGGATAGTGAGAAACTCATGCCTGACCACGGAGACGTAGTAAAGAAGACGATGGAACTTCGTTGATGATGTTAAAAAGGATTATAATTGGTACCTCATCTATAGATAAATGTTTGTTATAACTTAAGTGTATGTTTTAGAAAGGTGCAAATGTAGTTATGAATAGCATCATAATAAATTTAACCGCCAACATATAAACTTTGGAAGTTTAATAATAAGCTTTTCTGCAAAAGTTGCTAGTCAACCAACCCCACCATACATAGCCTATCATTTATCCTTGGAGTTTTCTTTTATTTCCCTGTCGGGTAAGTCTTGCGGAGTACAATTGAGTACTCAGGGTTTTTACCCATCGTTGCAGTTATTGACTTTTATGAAAGCTTTGGCATTGCTTGCTTCAAATCTGGTGGATGGTTTGGATCAGTAAGACCAATGGGCATGGTCATATCGTATAACTCTCTCATCATGCTTGTAAGGAGGTTTGATAGAAACTGGTGATATACCACAACCTATGTTATTGTAAATTAGAAAACAATGCCACTTTCCTGTAACATTTTTGGAACCAGTGTATAATTATTTTCCGCTGTAAACTCTGTATACTGATGTATGATGTTTCCTTAATCATGTGATCCTGGATGTAAGTTGAATTACCGAGGTCCTTCGTGACACTCGGCGGACTACCGGGTTTATATAGGAAGCGGTGTGTGCGTGTCAACGTTGATAATGATGACAGTCATGCTTAATCCTATATAAATTGGTCGGTTCTGTCACAATACCATGTATAGTGGAGAAGTAACAAAAGGTCAAAAACCCATAGGTCCAAGGATCAGTGATGCATAAATGAGGCTTCCTGGACATCTCAACGTGATTCTAGCCAAGGAACTAAAGGCGACTTGGACAGGTTGCTAGACCTACTCAAATCACATTTTTATCCCACTATATTGAAGAGTTCGTCGAGCTGAATGAAATGGATATTTAGGTCACCTAATTCAGAGTCTGCTGAGGTTAATTACATGACCATTTCGACCGTCAAACATGCTGGAACAGAGAAGAATTATAACATTTTTTATATAAAGTATACCTATATTTTGGAGAGTATTGATGTGTAGAGACCCTACCCATCAAAGACGGGCCAAATAGGCTCTAGAAGGGAATCATCTGACCCCCAACACAAGATGCCTGACATGTTGTCACACCCTAAAAATTTTGTTTTAGGTTTGTGAATAGAAAACACTAAATAGAATAATGATTTAATAAAATTTATAAAAATCTAAGATTTATTTAGTTGTTGACAATTCAAAGAACTAAAATATAATTTAATAATTTTTTTCAAAATTAATGATATTGTGTTGTAGGATTCATATTTTTTGCATAGGCTTTATTATCTAAAAATGATTTTCTAAAATTTGAATAAGTAATGGATATGTTTTGTTATTTTTTCTACAAAAATCAAAGTTATGTTTCAGAGGAATAGTTATATTTTTATCTTGAAAAGTTTTTTAAACCTATATATTTTAAAATATGTTTAGAAAAGGGTTCGAATCTTTTATCTATACTATAAAAGAGCGAAGGAATTGAAAATATATTCTCACATCGATCTCTTCTACCTATCTTAATTCTTATCCATTAGATTTACTTTAAAATTAGATCCAACGCATCTAAAATCATTCATCTTGATCTGACAAATGGGCCCGGCTGAAAAATTGTTTATTGTTTACACATGTTTACGCGTGTTTCTCTTTAGATGTGGTGCTTCGTGTGGATTTTTTTCACCGGTAATTGACCTACCCGCCCCCCTGTACCCGTCCGAGATGGACGCCCCTCCTCCAACTCCCGATCTGCACGACTGCACCGCACCTCCCTCGTCCAGATCAGTTTCCCAATTCCCATCCCAACCCACGTCTGTGCGCCCCACAGTTTATCCCTCGCGTTCCTCTTCATGGCGCCCTACGCGCAACGCGCCGACGCCGCCACAGCCTCGCTGCCGGTGGAGGACCGAAACCCCGCCTGCAGCGACGTCACGGTGCAGTGAACGACTTCGAGCACGGCCGGTTCCATCACCGCGGCCGCTCGACATCTCCCAACACGGCGACTCCACCTGCTTCCTCCGCCCCAGGCCAAATCGGCCAGCGCGACCGTTTGAGGTTCGCTGCTCGCTTCACTTGGTTTGGTGGTGATTTGTGCCTTATCGATTCACGGCTTAATTATCTACCGGTACATGCTGCTGGCTACGCTTCTGGCTCTATGACGAATTGACGATTTCATTTAGCATCACCTATGTATTGTGCCTCTTCTATTTCAGATTATTCAGTGCTCTATAACTCTATTTGTGTTCCCTATATTATTTATGAAGGAATTAAATTTTGACTCTTTGCTGATGTGTTCACTTTTGATATTCTATAAATCTTCGAACACCAGATGGGCAGATGGTGGTAGTCTACCCTTTGTAACGACTGGACTTGAGACTAGCCAATGGAAATCGATGAGGAGGACTATCCTTTTTTTCAGTTGAGAGGGTGGTATATTTTTCTTCCATAATGAAAGTAAATTATTTGAAGGCATGAAAATCTTCCATCATAATAATGACATGACAGATGACAAGGAAAATGCCATATTAATTTAGGCTGTGTTTAGTTCCAGCTGTGAAAAAATTTGCGTGTCACATCGGATATTTTATGGGATGTCGGAAGGAATTTTCAGATATAAAAAACAAATTACAGGATTTGCAAGAAAATAATGAGACAATTTTTTTTTAAGTATAATTAGTCCATCGTTAGAAAATATTTACTGTAGCACAACACTCAAGTCAAATGATAGTCATAGACTAATCATGTTTAAAAGATTCGTCTCGCAAACCTATCGCAAATTATGCAATTAGTTATTTTTTAGGCTACATTTAATACTTTATGCATGTGTCTAAACATTCAATGTGATAGGTGAAAAAATTTTGCGAAAGATATGCGAGCAGTTTACAGATGAATAGCCTATTCAAATAAATTGTGGGCATCCTGCATTGCCAGAGCACTGGACTGTTGCAGGACAGCACCAAAGTACAGATGCATGGGCCTGCACTAAGGCATGCGGTCACGTTCAGCAGCAACAACTGTAGGTCTTGTTTTCTATACCAACTAATAAATTGTGGTTTGCTTCATCATGCTATTTTGGGAACAGGACATACCAGTATCTGCAATTGTCTCTTGGGTACGAAAGCTTTGTCTAATTATTTGCAGGGATTAGAAGGAGCTGCTCCTTTTATTGGCTACATTTGTTAAAGCAATACCTGTTGCAGGATTACATGCTAACAATATTGTAGATCAGTGTAGTGGGAGGATGGCTGGCAATGTCATGAAAAAAGGTAGAACTACCACTCTTTGTGAGAACAAACTCAGCTTATCTCTAAGTTTAGTTGTTTGCTCTGGTTCACACCAATCTATTTCTACTATTATTCAATTTGATCAGTTTACACAATCTTTGTAGGTGAGCGTGATGGACAGATTGATGCAAAACAGTGTGGGGCCTTGATAATCCAATTTCCTTTTGTTGTTAATTGAACGAATATAGTTGTAATTTGGTAGATTCAGACCCTTGGTGGATTGGTGGAGGATGTGATTTTTGCTTTATTCGTGGAATCCATAATCTATTGGTGTGATGCTATATCACCTTTTTTTTTATCAAATTATTTCTTCTATTTGCATGATTTGTCCATCCTGACGACCCCTTTTGTTTGAAATAGTAAACGACTGCATATAAATCTGAAAAAGTATTGCTAATGCAGAGTATCACTTTTCTCTGCTTAAATCCACATCTTAAATTTTGGACATACAATCCAGTATTAGCTTCCTGCTATTGTAGCCGCAATTTCGCTGCCACTGTCACCACATTTACCCTTGTCATCAACACCATCGTGCTGCTCCACCAGGTAACAGAAGCGTTCCTCTATCTCCCCCTTGTGCGTTGAGATGTTGTGGTAGATCGATTTGCTGGAGAACATGACGATTGAGGATGACGCCCTGCTATCAGTGGTGTTGAACGAGGTGAAGATTAATATCTCTTGCTTCATGGGTCAACAATATTGTTTTAGATGGAAGTTTGGCTAGAATAGCTATACATTCTGCACTTATCTTTAGGCATTTAAGCAATGGTATTATATTTGTGACTTTAACTGCCTTTCTTTTGAACCAGCTCATGACCAATTTATATATGTAGTAGACATATTATTTCTGAAAGGGAACATATGCTATGCAAACCAGGTTCTTGTGCAAACTATGCAAACTCTAATCAAGACCACAGGAATCTAATCCGATGGTTGGTAATTTTAGCACTTAAACCCTCCCACTCATGGGGGTGTTTTGCAACAGCCAGATGGGATGAGTGGAGGGGTTTAAGTGTTAAAATTACCAGCCATCGGATTAGATTCCTGTGGTCTTGATTAGAGTTTGCATAGTTTACACAGAAGTCTGGTTTGCATAGCATACGTTGCCTTTCTGAAATGCTTTAACTTTTGCATATACAGTATGGGGCTTTAGCTGTGAATATTCCTTTTACTACAAATCAACATTAAGAAACGATGTCTGAAAGGTTCTATTAAAGTGTGATCAGTTCATGACTGTTCTTGCTGCAGACTCCGTTAATTATCTCTACCAGTCTCACACTTTTGCTTTGTTTTCCATAAGCAATGGCATGCATTTTCTCTTTTTGAAAGTTCAATTATGTTACAGAACCATTTTCTGGTTGACTATTGTCCCCTATGTCATGAGCAGTATTTGTGGAAAGGAATTGTCATTTTGTGCTTCAATTCCCCAATTCAAGGCTAGGTGCTCTTAATGCCTCAAGGCTGCAAGCTGGTACTGGTTATTAGTCTGAACCCATGGAGACTACTAGAACAAATGAGCATATTTGTAAGAGATTTAAGGGAGCAATGTAGGAACTGGAGATGAATCTTGGATCAGACCAAGGATGCAGAGGTGAGGAGATTGTGCTTCAAAACTATATTTTAATATGCTACCTTGCTTGTAGAGTGGCTCATTGTACTGATTATGAGTATCTGTGTAACTCTGCTAATGAATTTTTAGTGTTTTTTTTCTTCCCCTTGTTTCCATTCTTCAGGTGCAGACCTACCGCAATAGGTGGTACAAGCAACGTCTGAGGGCCATCGCAACTATTGGACAAGGATTTCTCCTGATGTGAACAAGGGTTCCCGATCTTCCGAAAAGTTCTGGTAACTCTCGATTTGGCGAAAACGAGACACCAGTCGATCCGGCTTCCGAACAGCACGATCCGAAACCCCGCAATCGCAGTACCACGTCTTCTCTGGTTATCAACCGGCGTTGCACGGTTGACCTCGCCAAGAAGGCTAATCCTTGTCTGCGAATCGAAGAACACAAGCAAGAACAAAGAAGAAAGCAACCAATTTGCAAATGAATGATTAAGCTCACGAGTTGGGGTCTCACAAACCGATGAAACGGCGAAACTGTTCTTGACAGATTAATCTAAGCAAAACCCAACCCTAACTTGGGCGGCGGCTACTGTTTATAAAGAGTCTAAGGTCATGCAAGACCCCCCTGGACGCACCCCTAATGGGTTCCAACTTGATACAAGGCCCAAAGACCAAAATACGACGTCGCAGCGTCAGGACAGATTCTGGACCTCAACTTGTTTGGATGATTCCCGATGACTCCGGATGAATTTGGGCCTGCAACAAGACTCATTGGAAAGGTCTTTTCGTTATCTTTCTTTAGAGTCTAAGAACGTCCAATTCCGAGTCCGGATGCATCCTGGGCGTCCAATTTAGTACAGACTGCTCCTGGACTCCGAGACGGATTCGAAGTCGACTTGGTCTGGGCCTCCACCTTGACTTGAGCGCCCTTGCTGGTCCTTCACGCCTCCAAGCCCTCCTCTATGTATCTCCCGGTCCTCTCAATGATTCCTAATCATAATATAATCATTAGGTAGCAATCTATTCTCTAAATCATATAAAGAGTTACTTAGGAACGAGCTCACCTGTAAATTTAATTGTCGCGCGCGAGCTCTTGTGATTGGACCTTAAATGTTCAGCGGAGGATCATTGAGTGTATTCGAAGGAGTGATGTCCTCATCATCTCCCGTAGCATGTTCCCCATGCATGCTACTACAGAATGTGTGTAGCATAATGTCATATCCCTTTTTATTCGTTCTCTTGAAACAAATACTTATATTTCAGCAAATTGTACAAATTGGTAAACTGATTTTAAGATGTTGAACTTTTTTTAATTTTTTTTTTTCTATCTCAGGGAATTTCATGTCTATGCTTGCTTCCTTCTCTAGGATAGGATTCATCTTCCCTAAACCCTAAACTCTGTCATAAGCTTGCAGGTCAATGCCAATGCCATTTTCTGGTCCTCCAAAATTTAAACATGCTGCATCTGTAGGCTAGGCGAGACTGAGTTTGAGGGACTATGTTGTAACACCTCAAGTGTTAAGCATGCATTAGGCACCTAATTAATTAACTTCTAATCATCATTAGCATGACATGATCATCTTTAGCATAAGCATGAGCATCATTCCATGCCAACCCTAATTCCAAGTCCTTTATTCTATGTGCTTGCATTTAAATGTTAATTGCTTGATCATGCTTGTGTAATTGGTGAATTAATTATCATGATAATTTCTTGATTAGGTTTGGATCCATGTGCCAGCATTTTGAAAAGTTCTAACAAAATTTTTGTTGCAAAAGATGTGCCAAATTTGGAAGCAAAAAGAAATGAAGGTTTAAATTCCTTTTAAAAGAAAAAAAAAAAAACCCCCCTTTCTCCAAATCCTATTTATAATTCAAAATCCTTTTTGAATCTGACCCTGACCCCAAAATGAAAAAGTTTCAGTTTGAAAAGTTCTACAACTTTCATTTTGGGCGCTCAGCTTGAATCTGCTTTTAATCTTGTCAAATAAATGCTTTTGGCTCGGTTGGATTTGAATTCGAATTTTCAAAAAAAAAAAAAAAAAAAAAGCCAGGGCGAACGAGCAGGCCGAATCCGGCCCGCGTCGGCCCAGCAGCCCGCCCCTCCTCCCGTGCGCGCCCGTGTCGCCCGTGGCGCCACGTCGGCGGCGTGGCGACGCGGCGGGAGAGCTGCGCGCCGCGGCCGCCATGCTTCGGCGCGCGGGGCCCGCCCACGGCGACCGCGCCCATCACCTCGCCTGGACGCGCTCCGCACCGCTCCACACTCTCACTACGCTTCGCCCTGCTACCTCTCGCTCTCCCTACCGCCTACCGCCCGGCTTGCAGCGCCACCAGCGCCGCGGGAGCTCACCGCCCGCCACCGCGCAGGTTCCTCCCACCACCACTCGCGCCACCACCATGCCTACGAGCGCACGAGCTCCGCCACTCGGCCGTCTTTTTGCCTGCTACTCCTTTTCGCCGCCGTTTGCGCCACCAGTGAGGAGCCAATCGGCGGTCCTCCACGCCTTGGCACCGTCGGAGTTCACGGAGCCGCGGCTCGTGCGGCCGGCTGCGCTCCGCCCCTCGCCCGGTCCTCGCCCGCGCAGCGAGGTCGCCAGGGGAGCGCGCAAGTCGCCGGCGAGCTCAGGTGAGCCGGCCCGGTGCTCAGCCCGCCGCCGCCGCCCGCTTCGCCAGGCCGTGCTCGAGCCGCTGCCATACAAGCAGGCGGGAGCTTCCCCATCGCCACCAAGGCTGCTAACCCCTAGAGCGCGCCTCGCCGCTGGGGAGCCCCCTGCGCTCCTTGCCCTTGCTTGCCGGCGCCGGAGAAGGCAGCCCCGCTGCCATGCAGAAGCGCCGCCACCGCCTTGCCGTGCCACCGCCGCTGCAGCTCGCCGCCGAGTAAACCAACACCGCCACCCTAAGCGCCTCACCACCGGGAGCACGCCGGGTGCCCTCGGCGCCGCCAGGGGACCTCACTGTTTAGCGAGAACCGCCGGCCCCGGCCACCCACCCCTCATCACTGCTCGCTGGCCAGTGGGCCCCGTGGGCCGCGGGTCCCGGCCGCCAGTGACCCTGGGTCCAATGGACCGGGTGCACCCAGCGGTGGGAGTTCCTTTTTATTTTCAAAAATGATTTTCAGAAATGCTTTTAACTGCTTTTAATTTGTAACTGGTGCAAATACGATCCAAATTGAGTGAGATTTGTTTTGTTAGGCTTATATTGAGTAGATATACCTGAGAAAAATGTGGAATGCAATTTTTGTGATATTTTCCTGTGTAGAATTATTTAATTGCTAAAAAGGCTGAAATCTGGTTTAATTCCTAGTAAATTGCCCGTAGCTTAGAAAAATGGGATTCCTATTTTGTTAGCTTTGTTGAATGATTTACTTTCTGGGAAAATTATATTTCATGCAATTCCTATGTAAAATTATTGAGATGTGAATTTATTGCATTTTTAGGCTGTTTCTTGTTTAATTTATAGTAAATAAATTAGGAGGATTTATGGCTTGATAATTTTTGGTGACTGCTCTTGTGCTAAGAAGCATCCATGAAAAATGTTTAATCTGTTGTTTAACACTTTTCACTGTACAAAGTATTAAATATGCCTTTCTGTCCTGTTGCTTGTCATTTTTGTGTAGGCTATGTTCTCTGATAAAATGTGATGAAATTTTTATCATGGGTCTCTGTTGGCATGATGTAGCTACTGTAATTTTTGTAGAATTTTATGAACTATTTAGACAGAGGTCACAGTTTAAGTATTTGTTTTCACATGAAATGATAACCCTTTTTGGCTATTGTTTTAATGGGTTAATATTGCCTTGTGAGCACTTTTAATTATGTTATACTTGCTGGTCATGTTATGCAGTACCATGTTGGCATGTGATGTGAGGTTGTGAGTAGTACTATTCTTGCTCGGTTATTGCATGTGTTGTGTGTGTGCATATACACACCCACATTTCTTTGTGCACTTCTCTAAGTAATTAGAGAAGAGATATGCACATACTCAGTAAATGAAATAGATTGTTAGTAGAGAAGAGATATGCATCTATTCTATCAAATAGTATGAATGTGAGCACTCATGAGCATCATGCATCATCATGCCTTACTTATGCATTCGTTGCACTCACACATACGCACATGCATCATACAAAGCTCGCAGGAGGAATTTCCGTAATGGCGCCCCGAGTCAAGGAAGAGATCCAAGCGCGCCGATCTTAAGCCCTACGCTTTGGAGAAAGGCAAGCCCCGGAGCATTTACTTACCTATGCTTTCTAACAGTCTAATTATGCTTTATGATTGTTGCATTAAGTATAGGAGTTGTGTGACACCGTTGATGCATTATATCCTTGCTTTTACCATTGATTTATCCCACCTTGATACACCCCGCTAGTCTAAGGCGAGTACACCGCTTAGCTTGCATAGACGGTAGAAGTCGGGTGATTTCGGTCATCCGCGAGTATAGGTGGTTACTCATGATTGATGGAAAAGCTTATATTGATATCATCCGGTAGATGGTTATGGTTATGATAAAATGGAGACCGGACGGAGTCTTGTGGGGTGGTTGGACCATAGTGATTCCGTGCTGTGTCGATTAAGGACCGCATCAAGATTGTTGTACCACAAGTCATGTTGAACGCATGCCTCATGTTTAGCTGGCCGGATAAGTCGTTCCGACCGCGAAGCCCAACACTATCCGGGCCGGTTCTCGACCGCTTCGCACCGTATTGGATGGATGGGGGACCACGGGGGCGCCAAGAGTAAGTCCGAGGTCCAGCGTGGGCTCGGGCTAAAGCGCCGGTCGGTCCCCGGTACGGTGGTTCCATGCGAGTCCGCGTGCTTGTCTTCCTGGATACGTGCCATGGTGATCTGTAGCTCACCGACGGGTGAGTGTGGTTTGCATGAGGAATACCCCCTGAGCTCAGTAGTAATCGATTCGAATCGCCATCGTTCCTGGACAGTGAACACTTGACTTGAGCTGCACCATCGTAGTAATGATTATGGAATGTGGTTAAGGATGATGATGGGTTAAGCTGATGAATATGATTATGGATACTACTTATTTGCTTAATTATGGTTAATACTATAATGATGCTTAGTACAGGTGCTCACTTAGCGTAAATAGGAATGATTAAGCTGAGCTATTAATTAAATGTCACTACTGCTTTTCCGCAAAAAAAGTCAAGCTATCCCCTGATAAAGCCTGTCATCCTCCTTGGAGTCTTTTACTTTTGAGTCAGTCGGGTAAGTCTAGCTGAGTACCTTCTCGTACTCAGGGTTTTTCCCGCTTGTTGTTTGTGCAGACGGACATACCTACCACGGGTATTGCGAGACCTGTCTTTTCCCAGTGGACTAGAAGACCTGGGGCAAGGTCAATCTCTACTATTCTCCCCAACGTGCTTTTGATGGATAGACTGTGGCCTGGCACTTTATTTATCTGAAATGTGTGAGTTGGGTTGAGCTTCTAAAACTACTTTACTTCCGCTATTTGAATTTGAAGACTCGGTTTGTAATAACTTTATTTCCGCACTCTGATGTTGTTGATCTATTTGTGAAATGTTGTAACATGCGAATGGTGACGCTAAACCCGTACGATCTTGGTTGATGATGTTTGGTTTGAAATCCTTCGAGATTTCCGGACTACCGGGTTTATAACGGCTTAAGTGTGACAATTGCTTGCTTAGCGAGTGATTTTTCACTTATGCTTTTATAAATTGGTCGGTTCTGTGACAGCTGGCATCAGAGCCAGGTTTAGCGATTACTGTTCACATGTCTATTTAAAACAAAAGATTTTGCTTTCACAACTGGATTTCAACTTATAGATCTATAAGTCTTTCGATAAAATTCATTTGCAAAACTAAAAGTGTGCCGGTGGTCATATCCTTTATGCCCAAATAAGGACTCTAGGTGGTTATTTAAGTACCGACTTGGGGGCTTGCATCATATTTTATTTTCACTTTGTTGCCCATGCAAAGAAGGTAATTGTATGGGTGCCATTCGCTTGAATGGTAATGTATGGTTCAAAATACCTCTACGCCTCGGTAAGTGGGAGTTGTGAGAGCAGGGTTGTCCAACCGGCAATCTAGGGAAGTGCTAGTGTGATACCGGAAGTACTTACATGTCAAAACCATGTATTTACCAAGGTGTTTAATTGTGGGTTGTGCCGTCTGTTGAGACGATGCCGTCATATGGACGAGGATCGGGTAGTTGTACTACATGTGCGTGTATTGGGACTGCACGTATGTGTGAGTGCTTAATCTTTATATTTCAGCAATGCATTATATTCATACTTTGTTGGGATGGGTCAAGTGGATTTTTCGCAGTACATAACAGCGTTTAGGTGTAGAACGTTTAGTTATACGATATGAGAGAACGTTGTATGCCACCGTATATCCGCTAGAATTATTTTTGCTAAGTTTGTGAGAACGTAAGATACGTGCATACATCCTGTTTGTTCATCTCATGTCATTACATCTATCTTTCCTTGTAAATTGATTTTCTCTATTAATTAAAAATTTGATAACTAATTAATTTATCTCACAATGGGGTAAGCTTCCAACGGATGTCTCGCACAAAGCAGACCGCTTACAAGTCCACCATAGGCAAAATTGCACTCAAGGAATCCATTGCAAGGGCAAGTTTTTAGAGAAGTTTAGTAAACCTACCCGGATATGGAGAATGATCAATCTGTGGGTATCCTAAAAAAAAAAAAAAAAAAAAAAAAAAAAAAGAGTCTCGCTATCACTGGAGCAAAGAAGAGCTTTGTAGGGACGCGATGGTCTATGTGGAGACTATCATTTCTCCTAGAGAGGATGACTCAGACTGGAATGAACAGTCCTTTGGGTCCATGGGCACTACTCACGAGGAGGCCGCCAGCGGGACAACTTTCTTGGTGATGCGAGACCTCATGGACAGTTTTCCAGAGAAGCTTGCCATTGATCTCACTAGAGTGTTTCTAGGGGTGATCCCTATACTACGACATAGGGTCAGCCGAGAAAATGTCTCTAGAGGGAGGCAGTGATGAGTGATAACACCGTGTCAGCGCAGCTATGAGTCTCATGTTTGCTTTGTGATGCGCACCTATCTTGGGGAGTAGAGTGTAGCCTTGGGAGTATGGTTACCTCAGTTGGCCATGCTCTTGGTGGGAAGCATCGAGGCATAGTGTCATCACAAAGACCGAGATTGAGAGATTGCTAACAAAGTTGGCTTAGATGGCTCGGACAAGGATCAAAGCAGCCCAGAGAAGATGAGAATACGGTCCAGGAGATCCTTAGAGTTGCATGTTCAGATGGGATGTCTAACTACCACTCACAAGAACGAGCACATGTTTGCCCATGTGCTTGATCAGAGGAAGAAAGCCTGGCACATGGAGAATATTCTGAGGTCTCAACTGCCAGACCTAGAGTAGAAGCCTGCACACCCGGAGGGCTACAACAACAACTTGCATGAAGCTATCCACCAACTTCACAACCAAATCCAACCTTTTCATCATCCTGGTATAGCCTAGATGGAGCCTGGTGTCACCGTAGCAGCTGGAGGCAACATAAAGATAGAAGATGATGTTGTAGCAAGACTTGAGATGGAGAAACCTGAGAGCAATGGTGAAGGTAGTGACATCTACACCCTTGTTGACCTTGGACTTATGTTGCTGCCCAATTAGGCCCAACATCAGTTAACTTTGTATTTGATCACAACCGTTTTGGGCACATGACTTATTCATGTTTGTCTTGTGCCATGCCTTCATCCTCTAACTTTTCCCTTGTTGTCTCTCCCAACCTTGTGATCATCGCTGTTGCTTCCTTTTGTCTTACATGGTACCTATTCGTGCAAGATCTATCTATGTCATGTGAGATATCATGTTAAATGTATAATCTATAAGGGTGTCTTGATTTCTAACCGACGGTGCCGCGACGAAACCGAGGGCCTCCTGTGGGTGCACACACATGGTTGTGCTGCTCGGCACGCGCTGGTATCGTGGTTGTAGTCAGGATCCATTATAGAAGCTACATCAATGTGTTATCTTCCCATGATTCTTCCCTTGGTTATCTTCCTTTTTCATATCAGAAGGTTTCCATAGAACTCTTTGCAATCGAGTTCCCTATTGAAGTTGCAAGAAAGACGACCTCTGGAAGAATAGGCCTTTGACATAAATCTCACCAGACTACAAGAGATGGTAGACAAAGGACTCTGTTGATTGTTTTGTAGAGAAATGCTATCCTCGAGGGGCATGGTGGTCACATCATCGTACGATCTTTCCGTCTAGTTCGGTGGTAATGAAGGGTTCTGAGCTCCTGAAGGCGTACGCAAGGTACCAAGACCAGGATTGAATGTCTACACACCTTCAATGACCTTTCTCACTATACTCATGAGTATGTCAACACTGATGCTAAGAAGATCACAAGCTTCAAGTGAGGTCTCAATCTGAAGATGTTGAAATCTCTGAGTACCAATAATCAAGCTACATTCAATGACTTTTGCCGATGACTGCTCGACCCAAGAGAATAACAAGCAACATCTATACTGCATCCAAGATTCGCAAGAGGGCTTTTGAGTCTGGACCTTCTTAGGCAAGAGCTCCCGTGCCAAACCATTCTCAATATCGACCACCAGTTCCTGGTGCAAGGTTCAAACCACCTCAAAAGAAGAATTAGAACCAGCCACATCAATAGAAGAACCGCGACGCCAATATATGTTTTATCAACCAACATCCTGCCCGGTTGTTTTGTTTGACTTTGGATCATCACATTCTTTCATGAGTAAGCATTTGCACGAAGGCCTAAGATAGAGTTCATGGAATTAGAATATGGATATTGTAACAGCCCGTTGGTGCGGGTATCTTAACCAATCAGATGGTTAAGCGTGCTTCTCTAGTATTGGAGATAAGGGCTTAAAATTAATTTGATAGTTATGCCAAGTTTGTTTTGGATGGTATCCTTGGTATGAATTGGATAAAGGATTGTCAAGTTATGATTGGTACTAAAAATAGAACTGTACCTTGACAAACCCCGATGGTTCCGCACTTTCCAAGTGTGCCTACCGTCGAGAAGCGGATCGGGCCAAGCAGACATACTCAATTCAAACTTTTCTGCCCATGACACTTCAGTTGTTATGAGTTTTCTGATGTTTTGCCTGAAGAGTTACCTGGGTTACCGCTTGATACGGAGATTGAGTTTGCAATCGACCTATTGTCCAGGGACAAAGATCTATATCTAATAGATCATACCGTATGCCTCCCAATGAGTTAGCAGAGTTGAAGAAGCAGATGTTTGAGCTTTCCAAGTTGGATTTCAGTAAACCAAGTACCTCTGAGTGGGGTTGCCCTGCACTGTTCGTGAAGAAGAAAAGATCAATCTTTAAACTGTGTGTGCGACCGCGCAACGCAGTAACAGTCAAGCCCAAGTACCCTCTGCCGAGAAATTAATATTCTGTTTGATCAGTTGTCTAAAGCAAAAGTGTTTTCCAAGATTGACTTGAGATCAGGGTATCACCAGATCAGGATTCGTCCTGAAGATATACATAAGACTGCTTTCGTTACTAGATACGGGTTGTACGAGTATCTTGTTATGTCTTCTGACTTAACAAATGCTCCTGCATTATGTATTCAGTCTTTATGTACCTAATTGGATGAGTTCGTGAATATATTCTTGGATGACATTCTGATCTACTCTGCAAATGAAGAAGAACACGCCCAGCATCTGAGAGTTTCACTTACCAGACTAAGAGAGCATAAGTTGTATGCCAAGTTCAGTAAATATGAGTTTTGGTTAAAGGAAGTTGCCTTCTTTGGCCATATCATTTCTGAAAATGGCATATCAGTCAACTTGTCAAAGGTACAAGAGGTCATGGATTGGCAACCGCCCACGTCGGTGCATGAAGTTCGGAGTTTTCTTGGGATGGCAGGGTATTATCGCCGTTTCATTCCAGATTTCTCTAAGATTGCCAAGCCAATGACAAGTCTGCTACAGAAAGAGCACAGGTTTGTGCGGACGAGGCAGGCATGAGGCAGCGACTTTCCGCACCTGCGAGAGTTGCTAACCATCGCTCCTGTCTTGGCACAATGTACCGATATCGAAAGCCGTTTTGATGTGTACGGTGATGCATCGAAGACTGGTTTAGATTGTGTGCTGATGCAAGAAGGCCGAGTGGTTGCTTATGCTTCACGACAGTTGAGAAAACATGAAGTCAACTATCCCACGCATGATTTGGAGTTAGCAGCAGTTGTGCATGCCTTGAAGATATGGAGGCACTATCTGTTGGGAAATGTGTGCAATATCTATACAGATCACAAAAGTCTCAAGTACATTTTTACCCAACCTGAACTTAACATGAGACAACGAAGATGGTTATAGCTAATCAAGGACTATGACTTAACAGTGCACTATCACCCTGGCAAGGCAAACGTAGTTGTAGATGCTTTGAGTCGCAAGACACATCATCATGCTGTGAAGCCATTGGTTGAAGAAAGGTTCAATCTGATGCATCCTGCAGTCCTACACGATATCTAAGTTCGATGTTCTCTCGACCAACAGATCATTGCAGGCCAAAAGACCGATCCTGGCATCTATCACCTTAAAGGAAAGATGAAAAAGGAATCAATTCCGTACTTCAGACTAGATGACAATGGTGTACTTTAGTTCGATACTCGTCTTATTGTACCGAAGGATAGAGAACTCAAGAATAAGATAATGGATGAGGCTCACCTTTTCAAGCTATCCATTTACCCTGGAAGCAACCAGATGTATCATGATCTGAGACCTCGGTATTGGTGGACCAAGATGAAGAAAGAGGTAGCAGCATATGTGGCTCGATGTGATATTTGTTGTCATATCAAAGCCATTCACATGAAGCTGGCAGGTATGCTGAAGCCGTTACTAGTTCCGCTTGGAAGTAGAATGATATCAGTATGGTTTTTATCACAGGTTTACCAACTACACAGAAAGAGAATGACTCCATCTGGATGATCATGGATCGACTAACCAAGTCAGCTCACTTCTTACCTGTCAAGACAACCTATAGACCATCATATCTGATAGAAAATCGCAATTCACTGCTCACTTTTGGACCCATTTGTATGAAAGAATGGGAACTAAATTGTTGCATAGCACCGCTTATCATCCTCAGACTTCAGGTCAGACTGGAAGACCTAATCAAGTTCCTGAAGATATGTTGAGAGCCTGTGTGTTATCTGCAAAAGGATCTTGGGAGTCTTGGCTACCTTTGGCCGAGTTCTCCTATAACAACAGTTATCAAGAAAGTATCAGGATAGCACCATTTGAGACTTTGTATGGAAGAAAGTGTAGAACTCCATTGATTTGAGTCGAAACGGGAGAAAGGAGATACTACGGTATTGACTTTATTCCCGAAGCTGAAGCGAAAGTTCGAACCATCCAAGAACATATGAAAGCTGCACGGTCCCAACACAAGAGTTATGTTGACAATAGAAGAAGGCCTTTTGATGTTTAAGTAGGTGACTAAGTTTACCTAAGAGTTTCACCGTTAAAGGGTACACAAAGATTCGGAGCCAAGAGGAAGCTCGCACCAAGATATATGGGTCCATACAAGATTCTCAAAAGGAGAGTGGAAGAAGTGTTTTGCGTGTGCCGAAGAAAGAGTTGAAGAACAAGAATTAAGGTTAGCATCTAAATTAGTCTATAAAGAAGAGCTTGTGAGAATCATGGATAGCAAGAAAAGGATTACTTGGGATCGTTTAAGTGCGGACTTACATGGTTGTGTGGAGCTACCATGCTGATCGAGAGGCATCATGGAAAACTGAGGATTATCTAAAAGAAGCATACCCCAAAAAAAAAAAAAAAAAAAAAAAAAAAAAAAAAAAACTGTTAGTAAACCCAAATCTCGGGACGAGATTTCTTTAAGGGGGTAGGGTCAGTAACACCTCAAGTGTTAAGCATGCATTAGGCACCTAATTAATTAACTTCTAATCATCATTAGCATGACATGATCATCTTTAGCATAAGCATGAGCATCATTCCATGCCAACCCTAATTCCAAGTCCTTTATTCTATGTGCTTGCATTTAAATGTTAATTGCTTGATCATGCTTGTGTAATTGGTGAATTAATTATCATGATAATTTCTTGATTAGGTTTGGATCCATGTGCCAGCATTTTGAAAAGTTCTAACAAAATTTTTGTTGCAAAAGATGTGCCAAATTTGGAAGCAAAAGAAATGAAGGTTTAAATTCCTTTTAAAAGAAAAAAAAAAAAAAACCCCTTTCTCCAAATCCTATTTATAATTCAAAATCCTTTTTGAATCTGACCCTGACCCCAAAATGAAAAAGTTTCAGTTTGAAAAGTTCTACAACTTTCATTTTGGGCGCTCAGCTTGAATCTGCTTTTAATCTTGTCAAATAAATGCTTTTGGCTCGGTTGGATTTGAATTGAATTTTCAAAAAAAAAAAAAAAAAAAAGAAAAAGCGAACGAGCAGCAGGCGAATCCGCCCGCGTCGGCCAAGAGCCCGCTCCCCTCCCGCCGCCGTGTCGCCGTGGACGCCGCGCCCGGCCGTGCGTGGCGACCGCGGCGGGGCTGCCGCGCCCGCGTGGCGCCATGCTCCGGCGAGGGGCCCCCCACGACCCGGCCGCGCCCATCACCTCGCTGGACGCGCTCCGCACCGCTCCACACTCTCACTCGCTCGCCCTGCTACCTCTCGCTCTCCCTCGCCTACACAAGCAGCCAGCGCGCGGCAGCATAACACCGCGCCATGGGAGCTCACCGCCGCCAAGGCCGTTCCTCCACCACCACTCGCGCCACCACCATGCCTCTGGCGCCACGAGCTCCGCCATCGGCCGTGCTGCCTCGCTACTCCTTTTCGCCCGTTTGCGCCACGGTGGGGGCCAATCGGGGCGGTCCTCCCGCCGTCGGAGTTCACGGAGCCGCGGCTCACGTGCGGCCCGTACGCTCCGCCTCGCCGTCCTCGCCGGCTTGCAGCAGAGTAGCCGAGGCGTGCGCAAATCGCCGGGGGCTCAATTGAGCCGGCCGGTGCTCCAGCCGCCTCGCCGCCGCTTCGCCCAGCCGTGCTCGAGCCCACTTGCCGCCATGCAAGTAGGCGGGAGCTTCCCCCCCACTTGCCACCCGCGGCTGCTAACCTAGGCGGGCGCTCGCCTAAGCCGAGCCCCCCGCGCTCCTTGCCCCTTGCTTGCTGGCGCCGGAGAAGGCCCCCGCTGCCATGCAGTAGCGCCGCCACCGCCCGCCGTGCCACCGCCGCTGCAGCTCGCCGCCCGGTAAACCAACACCGCCACCCTAAGCGCCTCACCACCGGAGCACGCCGCCTGCCCGCCGTGGACCTCACCGTCGGCGAGAACCGGGGAGTCCCGGCGCCACCCCCCCACTGGCTCGGCTGGCCGGTGGGCCCTGTGGGCCGCGGGTCCCGCCGCCAGTGACCCCGGGTCCAATGGACCGGTGCACCCAGCGGTGGGAGTTCCTTTTTATTTTCAAAAATGATTTTCGAAATGCTTTTAACTCGCTTTTAATTTGTAACTGGTGCAAATACGATCCAAATTGAGTGAGATTTGTTTTGTTAGGCTTATATTGAGTAGATATACCTGAGAAAAATGTGGAATGCAATTTTTGTGATATTTTCCTGTGTAGAATTATTTAATTGCTAAAAAGGCTGAAATCTGGTTTAATTCCTAGTAAATTGCCCGTAGCTTAGAAAAATGGGATTCCTATTTTGTTAGCTTTGTTGAATGATTTACTTTCTGGGAAAATTATATTTCATGCAATTCCTATGTAAAATTATTGAGATGTGAATTTATTGCATTTTTAGGCTGTTTCTTGTTTAATTTATAGTAAATAAATTAGGAGGATTTATGGCTTGATAATTTTTGGTGACTGCTCTTGTGCTAAGAAGCATCCATGAAAAATGTTTAATCTGTTGTTTAACACTTTTCACTGTACAAAGTATTAAATATGCCTTTCTGTCCTGTTGCTTGTCATTTTTGTGTAGGCTATGTTCTCTGATAAAATGTGATGAAATTTTTATCATGGGTCTCTGTTGGCATGATGTAGCTACTGTAATTTTTGTAGAATTTTATGAACTATTTAGACAGAGGTCACAGTTTAAGTATTTGTTTTCACATGAAATGATAACCCTTTTTGGCTATTGTTTTAATGGGTTAATATTGCCTTGTGAGCACTTTTAATTATGTTATACTTGCTGGTCATGTTATGCAGTACCATGTTGGCATGTGATGTGAGGTTGTGAGTAGTACTATTCTTGCTCAGTTGTGCATGTGTTGTGTGTGTGCATATACACACCCACATTTCTTTGTGCACTTCTCTAAGTAATTAGAGAAGAGATATGCACATACTCAGTAAATGAAATAGATTGTTAGTAGAGAAGAGATATGCATCTATTCTATCAAATAGTATGAATGTGAGCACTCATGAGCATCATGCATCATCATGCCTTACTTATGCATTCGTTGCACTCACACATACGCACATGCATCATACGTGCTCGCAGGAGGAATTTCCGTAATGGCGCCCCGAGTCAAGGAAGAGATCCAAGCGTGCGGATCTTAAGCCCTACGCTTTGGAGAAAGGCAAGCCCCTGGAGCATTTACTTACCTATGCTTTCTAACGGTCTAATTATGCTTTATGATTGTTGCATTAAGTATAGGAGTTGTGTGACACCGTTGATGCATTATATCCTTGCTTTACCATTGATTTATCCCACCTTGATACACCCCTCGCTAGTCTAAGGCGAGTACACCGCTTAGCTTGCATAGACGGTAGAAGTCGGGTGATTTCCTGGTCATCCGCGAGTATAGGTGGTTACTCATGATTGATGGAAAAGCTTATATTGATATCATCCGGTAGATGGTTATGGTTATGATAAAATGGAGACCTGGACGGAGTCTTGTGGGGTGGTTGGACCATAGTGATTCCGTGCTCGTAATCGATTAAGGACCGCATCACAGTTGTACCACAAGTCATGTTGAACGCATGCCTCATGTTTAGCTGGCTGGTGGATAAGTCGTTCCGACCGCGAAGCCCAACACTATCCGGGCCGGTTCTCGACCGTTCGCACCGTATTGGAGATGGATGGGGGACCACGGGGCGCCAAGAGTAAGTCCGAGGTCCAGCGTGGCTGGGCTAAAGGCGGTCGGGCGGTCCCCTGCACGGTGGTTCCATGCGAGTCCGCGTGCTTGTCTTCCCGGATACGTGCCATGGTGATCCAGTAGCTCACCGACGGGTGAGTGTGGTTTGCATGAGGAATACCCCCGAGCTCGGTAGTAATCGATTCGAATCGCCATCGTTCTCGGACAAGGAACACTTGACTTGAGCCGCACCATCGTAGTAATGATTATGGAATGTGGTTAAGGATGATGATGGGTTAAGGGTGATGAATATGATTATGGATACTACTTATTTGCTTAATTATGGTTAATACTATAATGATGCTTAGTACAAAAGTGCTCACTTAGCGTAAATAGGAATGATTAAGCTGAGCTATTAATTAAATGTCACTACTGCTTTTCCGCAAAAAAAAAAGTCAAGCTATCCCCCTCGATAAAGCCTGTCATCCTCCTTGAGTCTTTTACTTTTGAGTCGGTCGGGTAAGTCTAGCCGAGTACCTTCTCGTACTCGGGGTTTTTCCCGCTTGTTGTTTGTGCAGATTATTACATACCTACCACGGGTATTGCGAGACTGTCTTTTTTCAAAGGGACTAGAAGACACGGGGCAAGGTCAATCTCTACTATTCTCCCCAACGTGCTTTTGATGGATAGACGTGGCCTGGCACTTTATTTATCCGAAATGTGTGAGTTGGGTTGAGCTTCTAAAACTACTTTACTTCCGCTATTTGAATTTGAAGACTTCGGTTTGTAATAACTTTATTTCCGCACTCGATGTTGTTGATCTATTTGTGAAATGTTGTAACATGCGAATGGTGACGCTAAACCCGTTTCGATCTTGGTTGATGATGTTTGGTTTGAAATCCTTCGAGATTTCCTGACTACCGGGTTTATAACGGCTTAAGTGTGACAATTGCTTGCTTAGCGAGTGATTTTTCACTTATGCTTTTATAAATTGGTCGGTTACAGGACATATGTGGGCCTCCAGAATGGCCCCCCTTTGGCAAATCCACATTGACCCTACGATATAGACTTTACTCATGTTTTCATGAAGAAAGCATATGAATTCAAACTAATTTGAAGAATGATGATGTGCTTGCTGGCATTTGTTATTATACAGATTTTGAATTTCTCTAAAACTTAAGACATATTGTAAAAATCCCTTGCATTTCAAAAAATATGGGAGTAGGTACTATGCAAACAAAACTTTATATACTCTTAGAAATTATATCTGTACTTTATGTTTCTTTTATAATATTAGAACAAGAAATTCATATCTCAAGAAGATAATAAGTACTTAGCTTGCAATCGGCAATTGACATAATTTTGATCTAACTTACATGAGCCTATGCCATGAATTCAGATCACATACGAGAGAGCACGAGGACAGTTTATAAAAAGTAAAAAAAGAAAAAAAAAAAGTTGAGATGAAAGAAATCATTTAGGGAGAGTTTTTAAAAAGTGTGGTTAAATAAACCATTTACTCTTTAATGTTAGGTATACAAATCGCTCATGAAAAATCGGTGCAAATTTTGTTATGTATTGCATATGTTGTTGTACCCTATCCATATTGTATTATTGTGAAATAATTAATAATATTTTTTATATAATATAATATTTATGAATTGATATCACCCATAA